>PVIR01002502.1:0-101197 GCA_004026965.1 Petromus typicus | reverse complement strand
TCTTCCTGTGACAGGCTCGGCCCGTGGCCGTCCCGGTCAGCTCCTCCTGGACACTGTCGCTTCCCCCCGGCAGCGTCACTCTCACAGGCAGCAGCTTCTCTCTGGAGCTGCTGAGTTGCTCATGCAGCTCAGGTCATCGTCCTGCAGGGACGTCCTGGCTGCCGATGGGGCAGAAGGACTTTCGGGGCTTGAGCTGCTGCAGAAGCGCGGACACACCCAGCCCCAGTGGGCGGTGGGCGGGGGTGACACAAACCTTCTCACATGGTCCACTCGGCTGGCCAAGCTGAGCAGAGTCTGCTTGGGGAGACCGCAGAGGGTCAGACTCAGCAAAGACAGATGCCGAGCCGCCCCCGACACATCAGCATCAGCGGGCCGAGGCCCCAAGTCAGGTTCTCTGCTTTCCCGGCCTCCATTCCTTGGAGAGGAGCAGCCGGCTGTTGGCACGACCGAGGCCAGTGGGGCTGTGGCTGCAAAGCAGGGGCCAGGGGGTGCCGCCCAGCAATGCGGCCCAGTTGGTGCTCCTGTGGGGACAAAGGGCGAGCACCACTGGATGACCCAGTTAGGGCTTTTCTTGGTAGCAGTTTCTCTTTTTGTAACACGTTCTGGTTTTGTGGTTTATCAGAAGCTCATGAAGGGTCGGCTAAAACATGCCGTGCTACAGACGGACACAATTCTCTGTGCTTAGGAGTTTGTCTTTTGTTCTTGTTGTCCATCCTTCCTCCGTCCCACGGTCCCATCGTGGTGATCCCCAACTGTCTCAGGGGCCCTGAAAAGGAGCATCATGGAGTGAGTTCAGAACAGTCCTGGCGTCAACAGAGGGTCCGGCTAAAGTGAGGGGCTGCCCGGGAGCATTACCGGGAAGGCGCTGCCCGCTTGGTTTTGTGCCGTCTCTCAGGAGCGGTTTTTTTTTAACTTATAAAGCTTATGCTTTAGAGCAGTTTTATGTTCATAACAAAACTGAAGACTGTTCGGCTCTTTCCCCTCTGGAGTATGCTCTAGTCATAAACAGCCTCCATCATTAATAACCCCATTTATTCCCGAGGACAAGCCTGCGGACCTGCCGTCACCCAGAGCCCACACCGCATGAGGGTTCCTGCTTGCTGTCGCATGTTCCTTGGGTCTGCTGTAAAAAACGTGCGTGTTCCACATTTCACTTCTTGCACAACTCTTCCACTGCTCCAGAATTCCGGTGTCGCCCTGCTTGTCCCCTCCTTCCCCCAGCATTCCACAACCACTGCCCTCGGCCATCTCTCCATTATTCTGCCTTTTCCTGAGTGCCAGAGTTGGGGTCACGTGGGCACACGCAGCCTGCTCAGATTGGCTTCTCCCACTCAGAAATGCCCACTGCAGGTTCCTCCGGCCTTTCCAGCTCGACAGCTTTTCTCTTTTGAGCAGTACCAACACTCCCTTGTCTGGACGCAGCACAGTGGACCCACCATCCACTGACGGGCACCTTATTGTTCTACATTTTAGCATCATGCATAAGCGTGAACGTTTCCAGGATGGGTTCTGTATGGAGGTAAGATTTCAGACCCTCTGGGTAGACACCAAAAGTGTGGCTGCTGCCTCACAGGACAAGAGTGTGTTGGTCTTCTAGAAACGGCCACGCTCTCTTCTAAGGCCTCTGTAGCATTTTGTGCCCCCGCCCACAGGGGTCCGCTGCTCCACACAGACTGTTCAGTGGGTCTCGGTGCTGCTTCAGTTCGCAGCACCCGGTGACATATGCTCCCTCACCATCTGTGTGGCTTCTGTGGCAAAGTGTCTACTGAGGCCGTTGGTTCATTTTTAATGAGGTTGTTTATTTTCTTATCATAAAATTTCGAGAGTACTGTGTATATTTTGGACAACAGTTCTTTCTCAGTGTGTGTTTTGTAAATATTTTCCTCCAGCTTGTGGCCTGTCTCCTCATTCCCTGAATGGTGCCTTTCATGGTGCAAAGATCTTCAATTTTAATGAAATTCAACTTTTCAATTTCATCCTGGATAGATTGTGCCTTTTGGTGTTTTATTTTAAAAGTTATTACCAAACCGAAGGTTACCTAGATCTTCTCCCATGTTATCTTGTAGGAGTTTTATGCTTTTGTATTTTCCATGCGGATCTGCAATGTGATGTGTGTTGATTCCTATAAAGGATGTCAGGTCTGCACTCCCGTTAATGTTTTGCATATGGACACCCAGTTACTCCAGCCACGTTTGTCAAAAAGATGATTCTTACCCAGCTAGATGGTCTGATCTTCTGTCAAAACCAGCTTGACTCCAATGCTGTGGGTCTTGTGGGCTGGAGGGTCCCTCGTGAAGGGAGAGGGTTCTCAGGGAGGTGGGGACGGGGAGCAGAGCAGAGGGTCGGGTCACGTGCTATTCATCATCTCCCCTCTTGGAGAGTGCTTCTGGGCCCAGCTTCATGCATTTACGCATTTGTTCTCAAACATGGAGCTTCCATTTGTTCTCACTGGCATCCTGAGCTTAATCCTCCGAGTAGACAGAAGCACAGCTCTGGGAGGGAGGTTGCGCACTTGAACTTGAAGCCCACTAGTCCACTCACCAGTGAACCTGCTCTGAAACAGCCTCAGTTGCAGCAGTTGGCTGTCCGCTGCCCTTGCACCACTCTCCCCTGAGCAGCACATCACGAGGAGATGAAACGCAGGCTGACAGGGCAGCCCTGCTGCGGGTTAATTCGTACCAGCCCCTCAATTTTCCAGCCAGAAGTCAGCGGAATGCCATTCTCCAACAACATCTATCAAGGCCCAGCATCTGGATCTCCCAGCTGCCACTTTTGCCCCACAAGGACTTGTCAGAATGCCAATCTGCTTTGTCACTAAAATGCGGCTCGGAGCTGTGGAGCCCTGTCCACAGACACAGGAACAGCCAGATCTTCGGTTTCAGCTACAAATGGGCTTTTAAAACTGTGAGCCGCGGCGAGCTTTTCCCCACAGGAGGGCTGAACTGCCCCTGAATCTCCACACTGTCGTCATCACACTGTCCGTTCTTCATAGCCAGCGTCCAAAGAAGTGATACAGATGCAGCCCACGCGGGAGTGGGCTGATCATTTAGGGAGGGTGTGATCATTTAGGTGATGGCACCGTTGAACGTGCGGATTTCTCTCACAGTAGGCAGATGACCGAGGCCAGTGTCTCCCGTGTTAGCAGGAGCAGCTTGGCAGGCGGGAGGGGCGCCATGCCTTCACTCACAGCTCTTGTTCTGCTTGTCTCCAGAAAGCAAGGCATAGAACAACCCAACAAGACAGCAACCAGCAGCTCTAACGGAGTTTCATACCTTTTAATGGAATGAAGCACTTTTTAAAAGAGCATTCCGAATTAACTCATTTGCTCTGGGCCTCAATAAACAAAGGGCTGGAGTCCACATGGGTCCCTGGGGGAGTGGCCCTCGGGATAGAGCCGGCTGAAAGAGGTCCCTCTGTGGTAATTGCTTTAGGGTTGTTTCCGGTGGAGTGAATTATACCTATGGTAGGATTTATACTGGGCTGATTTATTTTAAATTGTAGGATAAGTTTTAAAGGACAGGAAGTACGTACTTTATAAAACTGTGCCATGGGGCCTGGCTGGTGGGAGTTCTGAAGGAGGAAATGTAGAGAGAAGGGAGAAAAGAGACTAGAAGAAACCTGGGGGGGCGGGGGGGAGGCAGAGGCAGAGGGGGAAGGGAGAGAGAGGGGAGAGACAGAGACAGAGGGATCGGGGTCCGGGTGCTGTTCACAGTCCGTTCCCCTTTTCCTCGGTTTGCTGAGCTGTAGGCGGGAATGACTTGATGTGGGGGATCCTCTGCGCTGGGCACCCCGCTTTCCACATAGGTCTCTGGCCATGTGGCAGCTCTCTCTCCTTCCCCATCCTGAGCACTTCCTCCAGGTGTGTGTAGACGCAGGTGACCCCAGTACCCCAAACAGCCACTTTGAAGCAGAGGAGTATCAAACCGGAATCTAAATGTGACCAGTGGCCGAGCCAGAGCACCGCCAGGGTCCAGCTGCCCCTGAGCAGCGTCAGTGCACAGACCCGTGGGTCCGGCAGCAGTGACGGACGGGGGTCCCCACCCCGGGCTCAGACTCCAGCCTTGCATACCGTGTAGTAAAGCATTTTGTCTCGTGGCTGACATGATCCTGTTCCCAGTTACAACTCTGAGGCAGAACAGTTAGGCACTGTGCTTCTGATCCCAGAGCGGCTCCTCCCAGAGAGCCCGTCTGCCCCTCCAGCTGGAGTGTCAGGGTCTCCGAGCCAGTCTGCACCAGCGTGACCTGGAGCAGCACCTGAAAAACACACCCCAGGCCCATGCGGGTCTGCGCCCTGAAATCCCCTCAGCTACTCTGATGGGCCAGGTTGGGGCTGCAGCTTGGGGCTACAAATTCCCAGCTGACGAGTCAAATAGTTTGTTTTCAAAAAAGGGAAAGCCAAGCCTCCCATAGCTGAGCTCAGCAATGCCTTTACCAGTTCCTATGCAGAGCAGTGAAAGATGTGTGAGACTGTGACAGCAGCATCATTCGTGATAGGTCTGAAGTGGAACCAGCCCAGGTGACCAGCACACAGCTGGTCCCATGAAGTGTGTGCCAGCCCCGCACGGGCAGACTCACAGACGGACCGTGGGCCCAGGAGGGGCACAGGCTGCTGTGACAGAGCCCAGCACGAGGCTTCACGGGACCTTCGAGGAGAAACTGCAAAGACTGACATCTTGAAAACTTGTAGTGTTGCCCTGGCGGTGGTGGGGCTGCGGTGCCTGGGAGGTGTGGAGGCCGTTCGGCCCACGGCTGCCTTCATCACCGCTCTGCAGTAGAGCACTTCAGGTGTGCACCAGTGTCCTAAGGGGCACAGCAGAACGCTCAGGGGTGTCCAGCAAGGTGACGAGGGGTGTGCATTTGCCACCAGAAAAAAAAGAACCCCGCAGGACTACTGCATCTTGCCAACAGGATGAAATGTCTGAGAGTGACTTGCACCGATGAGCTGATGGTGAGCTAGAGGGATGGAGAGATATGTGAGAAAGTGAGAAAGCAAAGACGGCTTATGACTCAGGTGAAAAACCCACCAAAGACCATCTCGTTCTGTGCCTTAGGGATCTCCATGAATGGTCACAAAGTGTGACAGGATGGAGTGCAATGTTTGTCCAAGTGGTAGGTGAACTTTAAAAGTAAATACAGTGGTATCTCAGAACATGCATGACAGACAGAACAGGGCCAAGATGATCTTCCCTCTGCGGAGCTGCCCGGAGATCCACAGTGCCGTTTCCGATTCCCTGCTTCTTGGAGCTTTGGGACTGATCCAGGCTGGTGTCCAGTCATGGCTCAGACAGACACAGGAGCCAAGCGGGGAGCACTGCGACCTTCCGCCAAGACCTCAGTCGGGTACAAGCAGGAGCTGGAAGTGGGAGTCACTGGTGTTTTCCTCCCCCGCCTGGTGGCTTTCATGCAGGGATGCCCAGGCAGCGCCATCCAGGGCACAGCTGGCCCTGGCCAGAGGCAGTGAGCATCAGTCCCTGGACTGGGGGACCACATCTCCAACAGCACCTTTCACTGAGCAGGGAGGCTCCCAGTCAGCATCCATCTAATAGAAAAAGAAAGGACAATAAGAGAGGCAGGTCACCAGTGCAGACTCGAGTTCACAGGCACCAGATGGCAGGCTGCTGCGTCCATCCGTCCCCAAGTGCTATTACTCTGTTGAGAGGTCCGCCATCTTGAAAGAGCACAGGGCATATAGTTACAAGTGGTTTCAGCAAATCATAAGGATTGATGTTGCTTTTTAATAAATCATTGTAAAGTAGAAATGACAGGTTACAGGCTGTGCTCATTCCACGAGTGTTTCTCTTTCCCATCGAATGGCACCCAGGATTTGGTGCCCATACCTGCGGGGCACACTCACAGCCAGGTGGATGGCCACCTGAGCCCACTCAGCTTGCACCTAATTCTTACAAGAATGCCAGGTTTGTGGTTGCCCTTCACTCTCTGCTCTGCTCTCAGTCCACAAGATATAACTCATTTGGTCACTTACTTGTGACTCGTCAGCAGTGCCACGGTGGGCAACAGCTCGGGATGTAATGGGGCAGAGATAGTCCTTGAGAGGAAGAACTCAGGGCTCTCAGTGACCGGTGCTGTCTGACCGGAAGAGCAGTTGGGCTGGTTCCACCAACTTCCAGCGATGAGCACAGCGCAGGTTTCCGCACGCTTCCCTTATCTGTGCTGTTTATGTGGTTTCCGTGGACTGCTTTCACCTGCAGAGTCATGCTCCTGGGCACTACTGATGAAGGGCTCTGCCTGCAACTGTCATGTACTCAGCACAGCTCCTGACTCACTGAAGAAATATGAAATGACATTCGGGATAACCAGATGCTGACAAGGGTGGTTGGTTTCACTTTGGCAGTACACAGTTTGTGTAAGATTTGAGGGGCCACGCTCAGGGTGTGTTTTGGCTCCTCCAAATTCCTGCACTGAGTAACAGTTTCCCAACTTGTTTCTCTAACCCTAAGAGTATGGAACAGGAACACAATTTTATTAACAACCTCATTGCAGGCTAACATATGGCACATGGTACAGCAAGTCCCTGACTTACAAACATTTGAGTTGCAAACTCTCAGGGGTATACTGTATAACACTCACAGGTGTACCGTATACAACTCACTCTGTTGTGTTATGAACAAATCTGACTTACAAGCAATCTCCCCACAGGGAACTCGTTCATCAGTCAGGGTCTAACTGTACAGCCTCTCCTGCTGGGTTAGCACAGAGGTTTGGTTCTCTTATAGGGGGTTTCCAGTCACACACATGTGCCTCTGCAGCTCAGAGGTGAGTTTGCAGCAGTTTCCTGTGTTGGGCCAAAGTAGCTTAAATCTGCACGTTTAGCCCTCCTGGGTGCGGTGCCTTTTGGACTGTGAACTACATACCCCAGTGAGCCACACCAGACTCTCTACCCCAGACCACCTGTAGCAGGGCTCTGATCTGGTGGTATAGGATTCCAGATGCTGATGCACTCATCTGAGGGCTAATGGACAGCAGACAGCACTGAGTGTCCCCTGTGACTGTGCCATGTAGGATTTCTTTTTTTTTTTTTTTTTTTTGAGACAGGGTCTCACTTTGTAGTTCAGGCTGGCACTGAGCTCAGCCTCAAACTCACATCACAGCAATCTTCCTGCCTCTGCCTCCCGAGTGCTGGGATTACAGGCATGAACCACCACGCCCAGCACTGCGGTATGTGCTGCTGATTGCTGCTGGGTGTGAGCCTCCACACCCAGTATTGTATATGGTTACCTGGGGATCGAACTCGGGCCCTTGTGCTTGCAAGACAGGCACCGGAACCACTGAACTAAGTCCCCAGCCCCCATGTAGGATTTCTATAATGTGTGGAGAATCGGAAGTGCTCAGACACTGCGATGCAGTCTTGAAGAAGAGAGCAGAACTCTGAGACAGGCTCTCTGTCGCTCTCATGCCTTAAACGCTGTGTGCTGTGTGCTCGCTTGGTGATGGTGTTATTCTTGAGGATGGCAATCATTTCAGTTCATCTTGGTTGGCTGTGAGGGGCCTAGAAGATGCTTAAGACAGGCTTCTGGATGTGTCTGCGTGGGTCGTGAGTGTATGGCCTGGGGACCAGCTCCAGCCCCAGCCCCTTCTCTTGACTCTCGCCCTCCTGCTTCCTGGCTACCATGGGGTGGGCAGCATCTTTTCACCAGGCCCCTCTGCCATGATTTCTGCCTCGGGGCCAGCTGACCACGAACTGAGGCCTCTGAAACCATGAGCCCCAGTGAACCTCTCCCCCTTGAAGTTCTAGGTGTCAGGTATTGTTTCCCAGAAAGAAGAAGCTGACCGTACACTGGTAGTGATGTTGGTGGTGGTGCTGGTGTCAGTGCACCTGGTGTGTGCCTCTTTGAGTTTCTTCCTCCTGGTGATGCCTTTCAGGTCTACAGCTGCCGCCTGTGTACCTGGCATCACCAGGCTGGCACAGGGTACAGACTCGATGCTTGTGTATGTGGAGTGCAGAATCTAGGCGGGGGAAGGGACAGTAGGCATCTCCATACTATATTGACGTCAGAAAGCAAGAGCCGTGTATGAGAGCAACATGGCCCACAAAGTATTGGCAGACATGACAGAAACCTTGGAGGACTACTTGGAGCTGCAGGCCAACGTCAAGGCCAAGGCCAAGGAAAACCTCTGGGCCCAGGTGAGCCTGGACACAGAGTGCAAGCAGAGGTACAGGTCAGGGGCAAGCTCTCAGCAAGGCCCAGAGAGGAGGCACGGCATGGCATACTGCAGAGAGAGAACTGTGTGCAGTAGAGAGACACACTCAGCCACAGATTGTAAATGTTGCAGGAGCCACGTTTCAAAAGTAAAAGGAAACAGGTGAAATTAATTCTGATCATGTATTTCATTTAATTCAATATACCAAAATAGTATAGCCTCCACAAACCACAGATATAAAAACAACAAGGAGATAGTTCATATCCTGTTGTTTATCTACTAAGCATCTGAAGTCGGGGTCCTCTCCACGTGGGGTGCTTCCCAAATCAGACTCTCCATGTCATGGGCTCAGGGGCCAGCTGGCTCCCAGCTGCCATGATGGACAGCACAGAGCACAAGTCTGTAGGGAAAGAGGAAGGCGGAGACCTGTGTCCAGAGCCATCCTGATCCAGGTGAGTCTCTGCGCTGCAGTCCAGACCTGGCATCAAGATGGTGATCTTCAATATCCTTCTCCTGTCTGTGTTCCCAAAAGTCGCTTGACAAACACTGTCTGGACATTTCTCTGGGCTGCATGTCCTTAAATCGCTTTGTGAACCCCACAACACGGATAGCTATGACCACACTGCAGGGGGCACACAGGAAGGCAGCCATGGGACATGTGCCTGTCTGCAACAAACTGCATCGAAGGAGTGCCAGCCGTACTCCCCGAGGAAAGCAGGACAGAGTGAGGATGCGAAGCTGGGCTGAGATGAAGCTGCTGCGGCAGTGGCGGGCAGGCCTGACCATGAGGCCAGGGCCAAGTGTGAAGCAGCGTGGACGGGTGAGTGCCAGGCAGCAGAAGGGCATCGGGAGCCCCGACAGATGTGGCTGGCTGTCCCTTTGGGTCTTCAGCACGGGGATGTTTGACTAGAACTTGGGATTTGTGCAGAGCGGAGATGAGCAAAACCCACAGCAGGGCAAGTCTACAAACTTACCCTGAGAGTCATTCAGCTTCATTTAATTTTAGCTCAGAAACATTCCTGAAAATGAGACAAAACGGATTTTTCATCCCTTGACCTTTCTCCAGAAGAGACTGAGCTTCAGCCCACACCTAGCCCGGCACCATCGCACGGAGTGGACCTGTCTAGAGCTCAGGACCCACGCAGCGAGCTACTCCCCCCACTTGGCTTGTGGGTCTGTCCTCCCCTCCTGGGCAGGGGCGGGGATGACCTCGTGGCTCTGAGTCGCTTTGCCTGACAAAGCCACCTGCCCTCTGTGGCACCTCAGAAGTCAGTTTGCAGGAATCGGTCCATTTGTGGAAAACGTGTCGTGGCTGAGGCACAGCATCCCGTCCCGTCCTTCTTCCAGGGACCCGGCAGATAAGCAGCACGTGCAGGCCCGTAGGGCCCCACCCTCTGCCCCCCTGATTTCCAGGTGAGCCGTCTTCTTGCCGGGGATGACGACACTGGCTGGCATCAGGACCCAGGTGACCTGCCCTGGTCCCCTCTTAGGCAGGATCCTGCAGAGACAGCAGGCACGGTTTGCAACCCCCTCTGCGGCTCCAGCCAAGGTCGGAGGATCGCAACCGGGCCCGAGGCTGAGAGGCAGGAAGACACCCCTCAGAGCCTGCCCGTGCTCCCGTGTCCTCCAAACCTCCCCTAGGAACTAAAGACGCAGGGACGTGAGACTCCAGGCTCAGCTACAGGGACAGCTCACCTGCTAAATCACCTGGCGAAAGAGTGGAGAGGACATGGCCGTTTGGTTACAGCTCACTGCACAGAAGTGACTCCTGGGGCTCTGAGGGCGAGGGGCACTCACGGGACCAGGGCCCAGAGGGAGTCCCCCCACACGGCGCAGAGCCTGAGTCCCGGGGCCCCTCTCAGGCTCATCCTCAAAGTCCAGAGAAGTTTCATGTTAAATGTTGCTTCATCTTCCTTGTTTTTTCTGAACTTGATAACAAAATCTCCACCTCTGCTCTTGCATGCTGTGTGCAAATCACTAAAATCTATAAGCAGTGAATAGATTTAGAAATTCACACACTGCTGTGAAAGGAACCCATAAATGAATCTTTATATTTGAAGTTTTGTCATTTAACAAATGCATTGTTATCCATTATCCTTTCAATACTTAACAAACAACTCATAATGAAATACAGAAGGGCTCAATTGGAAGGGCTTTTTTCCCTTTCTTTCTTTCAAAAACAGCTATTTCCTTGCAGGTAGTAATTTTGTTTTAAGAAGAACGATGTTTAGCACCAGGCTTTTTAATAAAATATGTGCGAGAGAATAATTCTTCTAAAGCATTCTATATCTACAAAAATCTATATGTGGGAGAACTTGAATTATTCTCTAATAGATTTTATTACATAGCAGTTAAGAATTTCTCTAAGAGACATCTAGTCAAAGGCATCAATTTTAGGTAACAAAGCAGGGGAAAGAAAGGAACTTATCGCAAACTGGCTCTAGCCACCGCTTTGCGGCTCTATCTGTTCCCCCGGCTATCATTTTCTTCGAGCGTGTGGAGCTCCCCAGGCTGCAGATTGCTCAAGCGCGGCGCCGTGTCTGCATGTGTGCTGTACCTGGCCGTGAACGGGGCAGCCTCCTCCACCCCTTACCACGTGTCTACACACTGAGCAGCACGTCGGGTGCCAGGCCCCACCAGCACCAGGCATGCTGAGGTTGGACAGACCTGTCCACAGGGAGCGTCAGATTGAGCTCCAGCCGTGGGGCCAAGTGGGGAAGGAGGCGCAGGGCAGGCACAGCCAGTCCCCACAAGTTCCCACGTGACCCTGCGGGCACACACTCCATCACTAGGGGCGGGGCAGGTCCAGCGTGGGTGTTTCTTCTGCATGGCTGCTAGCGCCATGTGCCTGTCAGGGTGGAGAATGGCCCCCGGTCCACCTTACTCACAGGGGGAGGGGGCAGAACACCTGGTCCATGACCAGATGCAAGGAAAAGCCCTCGGAGGAGGTGTGGGAAGGGTCTAGAAACGTAACTGAGGCCCGGCCTCAAGCTGAGAGATTCCCGAGCTGCAGGGCTAAGCGGCAGGCCGCGTGTGCGGGGGCAGACTGAGGAGGAAGCCACGGACGGGCGGGATCTGAGGCTCTGTCTGGACTGACACACTGCTGCAGCCTCATACTCCAGGAAGCTCGCAAGTTTGAGACCAACCTGGGCAACTCAGCAAGAGCTGGTCTCAGAGTTTTAAAAGGCGCATGGGGAGGGGTGGGTAGACTGGGAAAGTAGCTCAGTGTGAAGACCCTGGGCTCAATCTCCAGTGCACAGAGAAAGAATGGGGGTTGGGGGGGAGAGAGAGAAAAGAAAAGAGAACTTAAGGAAGCGCTAGCTTCAGCTGCAGAGAGCCGGGCAAAGACAAGATGGAGCGAGGCAGGCCCTGTGCAAGGGAAAGCCACTGTGGAGCCCTGGGGTGCACTAGGACACTGGGCCCCGCAGAAAAGCTCAGCGCCTTGGCAGTGAGCAGCCCTCCCCACCCTGTAGATCGTACTAAGTGCCTCCTTGCGCTGCCTCAGGGCCTGTCCTCCCTCCATCCAACATCCGGCCCTTTCATTTTTCATTTATTTCCCAACAAAAGAGAAGAGGTTTGTGCGCTGTGCTCCTGAGCATGCCCCCGGGCTGGGCAGCAGCTCCTCTTGCTGAGGCAAAGTTCAGTAGAAGAAAGCCACCTACATAGTGTCCACTCCTGAGTGCTGACCGTGTGGGTGCCTGTGACGGAGGCCCCCACAGGGCCCGTCCACGCTTACCCTGTAGACCGTCCTCTCTGCCCTCTCTGACCCCTCATGGACCCCGCATGCCTGGGCATCCGTCACTGTCGGGCATCCAAGCCCAGCTGTGATTTGAATTCAGTTTTGTGTTTTGCCAGTGTAGGATGGTTGGCAGTCTGGGACTGGGGCGGAAAGCTGCTGAGATCTCAGACCCGGGGGTGGGTATCTCTGCTGTCCCTTAGCAGGCGCCCCGACCTTGGCGTATCTTCCAGCCCATTACTCTGCGGGCAACACTCCTCCTGACTGACCCCAGCGCACACCCCATCTTTCCACTCCCTGCCTCAGTGGTCTCTACAGGCAAGTGTCTTTGGACTTTGATTTTCTTTCCTTTTTCCCGACACCTTGCTCTGCTCCTGCCCCACCTTGTGCCCATGTAGTTGGACTGGTTTTACCCTCAGTATTTGTGCATTGGTCCTACATTATGTGCATTTGTGATGCCACTTTCCTCCCTGCTTTCCTGTGTTGATGGTTTACAGTTTATCTGTCTAGTGGGTCGTTAGCTCCACCTCTCTGCATTGTATTTTAGGAGCTGCTCCAGAAATTGCAATGTCCACCAAAGGCTGAGTAAAGATCCGTGTGCCTGTGAATGTGCACAATTATTATATATTAATAAAAATACTTTAAATGTTAAGGAGATAGAAATGCTAACGATGCTGACTTGATCACTATACATTATGTATGTGTATCAAATCACCACTCCGTAGTCCAAAATATGTGTAAATAAAATGATAATTGATTTGAAAATTTAAAGAATAACACAAAATCAAGGCAGCAGGTGAAAGACACATTGGCTGAGCGACACAGTAAATAGGCCATGCAGAGTGGGCCCATGAGGCCGTGGGCTTCGTGTCACTGAAGGAGCATGCTCGAAGCTTCTTTCCTGGGTCACAGCAGGCCCACACCTGACCCTTCCGCACCCTGCGGGAAAACTCCCGTAAGTCACGGCAAGCAGGTCCAGGCCGTGACATGCCCACTGCCTCTGGTCACATCTCCCACAAGGATTCTGTCGAGTAACTCTAGTGTACGTGCACTAAGATGCATTCCCAGGGCCCTCCCTGAGCCCCCTCCACTGTCGCCCTTCCTGTAGGCAGGTCTCGGGCAGTGGCAGAAAGACCTCCCCTGTGTAGGGACCCTCCCCTCGGATCGGCTCTGTGGAATCGCTCCCAGGCTGCCTTCCGTAGGAGAGGGATTGGGGTTCAGCTGGGCAAGCTTCCTCCAAGAGTGGGGAGAACATGGAGCCACGACCGTGAGCCGGAAGGGAGGGAGAGGGACCGAGCCGCGACTTTTAGGAGCAGAGTGCCAGGCTGCGCGGCCAGAGGCTTGGCATCACAGCACATTTTGCTGGGCAGGACAGCACTGCCCCTCCTCCCTCTCAGAGCAAGAACAGAAGGGTCTGGGTGGGCACAGGCTTCGGCCACACCCAGTCCTCTTCTGCCAGTGCCCTCGACCCCAAGCCTATTTCTGTATCTAGAGGGCTCATAATGCTTCTTCCACTGTGGTCGAGTTGAAGTGGGCAGCGGTTAGAGGCCTGCCAGGCGCATCTCAGAAAGGGTGGCTGGCACTTCTTCCTCAGAAACAGCCTCATTTCTACTTTAAAATGAGACATGTTGGCAGTGTGGCAGTGGCACAACCATACTTTCTGTGCCATCTCTTAACGAATGATCTGTAAGCCATGTCCCCAAGGCGGCAGCAGGACTGTGGCACAGTGGGGGCCAGCGCTCCATCCCTCACACAGCAGCAGGTCCACTCGCAGCCTGGCACAGGCCCGTGTGGGCATGACCCTCTGTCCCCCTTCCGTCTGTTTCCATCAGTGGTATCACCAGAGGCCATGAGGACAGTGACGGCACAGTCAGGGCTGCCCTGATCCTGGCCGCCCTGGTCCTGCAGACTTCCGAGGGCCTCGTGCTGCCCGCCCTGGGGTGGAGGAAAAGGTCACCGAGCTGTCTGCACAGCACTCAGAGCCCTGACACCCTCAGAGCCATATGTCCTCGCCGGGCCATTTGAACTGTCATTACTAACACATGATGGTTTCTGTTCTACAACGGCGTCCAGTGAGGATGGTCACTTCCCCGTCAGGAGCCACCGGTGTCCTCGGGGAGGAGGAGCCGGAGGAGGAGGCGCCCTGCTGGCTGGGGCCTCTCAAGGCCTTGGCATGGGTGTGTGTGTCAGTAATTCGTTTACATTACTGTTGTGTTTGTCAGATAATGGAAATATTATAAGCTGTGCTCGGAAATGGAAATTAAATTTTAATAGGATATACAGAGGTAATGAAGAAAGGATGTGCACAAGGAGGCCTCAGACCCAGTAATTACAAATTATAAATTCACTGCTCACACTTGCGTTCAGAATTGCAGAACAAATTAAAATGCGCGTGTACTTGCTCATTAAAATTCTGCATCGTGAGGGTGGAGAGGAAGGCAAACGGGACGCCTCGCCACACCGGGGTCCACTCTGTCTCAGGCCAACAAAGTCTCCTCAGGTGGACTTACTAACATTCGTATGTTGAGGTGGGAGACACAACGGAAAGAGTTCCCGCTCTTTGAAATCTGCATTCTTTCCTCCCGAGACCCACCATGGACCACGCGGTGGTATCGTCATAACAGGTGTGACTGTCTGACAGTGTCTCTAGCATTAGGTGGCAGCATCTTCTATAAATGCTACTGTTTAATCTCCATAAATCCTGTTTCTTGAAACCTTGACCTTTGACGACTCTCTCACCTGTAATGAGAGTAGCCTGTCACCTGTGATGGCAAGTGAGCCCAGGAGAAGCATGCTCGGGTATGTCGGGCCTGCCAGGTAAAGAGTGGCCTGGCTGCAGGCAGAAAACACACTCCTTATTTTTAAAGATCCAGGGCACTTATGAATTAAGCATACTCTGCCCCCTGAACGTGGCACTGATGGCACAGGCGAGAGTTCTAGATGTAGCTAGCAGTTTGCAAGGCCCTGTCTGGTTAGAACCAGACTTGTATCTTTCGGTGTGGCACAGTGGACACAGGCCGGGAGGAAGGCAAACTGCAGTCCACTTACTGGCTCCTCCACACCTGGGGTCTGTGACTCACAGATTCAACATCAGTGGCCGCTCGGGGTTTGCAGCAAAATACAGATCCTGTGTTACTAGGTCAGCTTCTGTACAGTAGAGCAGGTTGAAGCTGAAGGTAAAGCAGCCCTGGAGTCAGAAGGATGCTGGGAACTGCCGGCACTTACCTGGCTGGGGCTCAGGCTGGTGCATATCCCGCAGGGACAGACTTCGCAGGTGTGTGACACAGGTGCCAGAGGCCTGGCCATGAGCTCGGGGACAGTGATGTCACAGCTCGCCCGGCCTCATGGAAGCTCAATACCTGCAGCACCTGTGTCTCCATGGCCAGGACGCCGGCCCCTGTGACCCTGAGAGCTGCCCAAGACTCAGACCAGGCACGAGATCATGCCGTGGGAAGCATGCCATGCTGTGCCGATCATGACAGAACCCACAGGTCTGGTTACTGTAATTGGCACCATGCCCACCAGGGTTACTGTCATCCACTAGGGAACCAAATGGCGCCGATTGCTAGACCCAGCTAATGACACACTTTTCTTCTCTTCCCTCTAGGTAAGTCACTCTACTGCTAAGATGGTGCGTGTGTCCTTGTGCATACCTGTTGCGCCCTTGAGAACATGTGCTCTGCTCCCCCTGCTCCCCTGAAGAGGCCTGAGTGAAGACCATGTATGAAGTAAGAGGACGCCAGGGAGCACATCTGGCACGTGGCTCCTTGGGGGGTGTGTGAGGGACGGGGGTCACATTTCTAAGCTTGCGATAGCCTCTCTTGATCTTGTCTGATCAAACTTGTGCAAATGAAGAAAGGGGAAAATGAGATAACTGAGCAGTGAAGCAGAAAAAAGCCATTGGTGTGGACTCTCTAACTTGAGAAATCAGCATAGAAAATGATTAAACTCCAACCCAGAATCCACAAGGCGCAAAGGAGAGAGCACGGAATTTCAATCTGAACTTCAAAATGTGCTCTCCCTGCGTGGAATTCCCCATGTCGTACCAGCCTCCCTTTGCTGTAGGGCAGACACCTCCGTGTCTGAGTCCTTCTGCTTTCTGGGGTCTTTCGTCTGCTCTCCCACGGCTGTCTGGGGCTTGCTTCCCTGCACTGGCACTTTGGGTTGATGGCAGTGTGTTAGAAGTCTTGGGGCGGCCTTGATCTGTGTGGCTAAGAAGTGTCCCCCTTGCAGCTGGTCATTCGCATCTCACCTTTAGCCAGTTTGTGTCACTCCCTGCGGTTGTGTGAGGTGCAAGTGCATCACTGTTGGAAAGAAAAGCCGCGTGGAGTCCTTCGGGACGCTCATAGCGATGACGCTGCTCAGGCCGCGGACCCAGCCGTGTCACTATGCATGTGGGGCTTTGAGTCCAAATGTACAGTGAAAAGCAGGAAGCGCAGATGCACCAGAGACGGAGCATGCGCAGCCCAAGCACCAGGAGGGCCTCGCCAGCCCTGCGGAAGCTCCTCTGTGAGCATGCTACTGTCAGAGGGCAGGTAAAATACCTGTGACGTGTTGATGGGGACACTCTTTCTGTCCTTGTTGTTTTCCTGGCAGACATTACTTTTTCCGGAGCTAACTAGCTCTGTATTGTATCCCCTGCTCTGAAAACACTGACTACATTATTGAATCCTTTCTCAGTGTTTCTGAAGAAGCACAAGGAGAGTCCGATGTGGTTGTTTGGCCATTTTATCTCGTGAAACAGTGAGACTAACACTGAAGTAGACTCACCAAAAGTAGAGAGCGCATTGGAAGATGATTTGACACAGATGACGATTGTCCCCTGGTTTGGTTGGGCTCTGGGAGAGCCCAGAAAACTCTGAAAAGCAGACATGTTTCCAGTGCTGTGACCGACTCCCCCAGTGAGACACTGACATGCATGGGACAGGAGGCTCCTAGTGTGGTCGTCTTGCAGGAGACGGGGCTGCACCTGACCCCAGGGAACAACTGGTCTTGGGAAGGAAGAGACATGATGAGTGTGATGTGCTCGGGGGAGGCCGGGAGGCTCCATCTGAGTTCCAGGCGGAGGAAGGGCAGCAGCAGGTGCCGGCCTGGGTCTGACCCCAGATGCTCCAGTGTGCAGTCACAAGTGGAAGGCTCTTTCTGTCAAAAAGGGACCAAAACAAGTAAGAAAGGCAATCAAAAAAGTAAAGAAAAGCAAGCAATCTTGGTAAATTTCCTCTAAAGCAACCTAGGGCCCAGATATTGAGGTGGGGTCACCTTGCCCCAGGGCCCCCAGCACCTTAGGGTGCCTTAAGGACACAGCTCCTACTGACTTTGAATTCTAGCCTCAGGGAACTGAACCCCTGGCGTCCAAGACGCTCTGAATGAATCGGCCCAATTCTTACTGACTTACTCAGTGTCATCCACCGTCATAAAAGTCTGTGGACAGAGGCCAGTTTCCTTCGTCCTTGATCTGAGCGCTGGCCTCTTGTCTCATCTTGAGAACTCTGCTGCTTGAACCCTGTCTGAGGCTCACTCTGAAGGGAGGGACCAGACACGAGCAGGTAGAAGGGCCGTGGTTTTCTGTAGGGTGCACTGCACGCCTCCCCCCCCCCCCAGCATCTCTGGACAACAGTCCCAGCCTTGTGTACTTGCAATAGTCATGGTACCCTATACTGGGCTTAGGGACCTCTGTGTCAGAGTCTTGGGCTCAGTGCTCTCAGCAGTGCCCTGCCAGTGTCACAGGTGGACAAGGGCACTAATGTGGGGCTGGGCCCTGAAGCTCTGTCAGCCGTGCCTGTGTCGTGTCCTGAGGCTGGCTGAACCGGGAGGTTCCACTGTCTCCAAAGACACCTTTGCTGTGGAAGTGAGGGTTGAAATGAGGCTTGTAAATGACCTGAGGCAGATTGCGACTGGAGGGCTTCTGTGGCGGCCTTCACTCCATACTCAGGGGAGCCAAATAGGGGTGGTTTTAACCCGGGGCCTGGGGCATGAGTGCCATAGATCAGAAGGGCACTCAGCTGCCCATGACACCCTCCTGAGGGCCCAGCAGGCACTGCATGGCCTTCAGCCTGTTCACAGCAGGCCGCTTCTGCCGAGGGTGAGCGTTCCTGGCTGCAGGGACAAGGAGAACCCTCAGCCCCCACCGGCCCGGAGCCAGGCGCAGTCTGCATGTGGCAGCCACAGTGTCCCTGTCATGTGTAAATCTGACTAACGGCTTAATTGGCATCAGAAGCACCATTACGCCAACTCTTCCCGTGTCGTGGTGACAGCCCCGTGACCCCTGCCGAGCCAGTCAGAGCTCCCACTCCGTGCTCAGACCCACCGCGTCACCTTCCCACCCGTCCTTCTCGGCTTCCACCCTGGGGCTTGATGCAGAAGTGTCTAGATTAAGGGGAGAAAGGGTCGGACAGGAGAGGCCCCCGCACCCGGCGGGCAGGGCTCCCCTCTGCGTGTGCAGCATCTGTCCTGTGCTGACTCCTTAAGATCTGGGACTTGAGGCTGTTTTTCAAGTGGAAATTATTTTTAATTCACCATCTGCTTCACTCATGTCCTGAAAGGGAGATCTGTGACATGAGGCCCGTGGGCAGAGCCAGCCTGGCGCAGGTGTGGCCGGGCACGCAGCGAGGGGCAGCACGGACAGGAGCAGCATACGGACTGCAGGTCACCAGCTGGTTCCCGTGACTCCCCAGCTCTGCAAACAGTGCTCCCCTCTGTCTCCGCTGTCCAGGACGGGCCCTACCCACTGGCAGCCCCGAGAGCCCCCCACCTGGAGGAAGCAGTGTGAGGGGAGGGGCAGCGGCTCTGCCTCTGTGCTTTCTGAGTCCCTGAAGAGAGCAGTCAGCACCGCAGCCCACGTGTGGCCCGGAGCTGCGCGCCTGAGTCCTTGTTGGCGTTTGGGGGCATGGGGGGGGGGTGTCCCTGCTCCAGGGCCTCAGCGCCTCGGGCCTCAGGTGAGCTGTTTTGATTCCGATCTGCATCTCAGCAGTTGGCATTATGCCTGGCAAAGCATAGGTGCCTAATACGTGCTGATGGAAGAAAGAAAGCAAAACCCTAATGACAAAATCATTTTTTATACCCAACGAGTTAAGAGCCGGGCATATCTGAGGGGTGTCCTGCCGCCCGGCCTGCTGCAGGGAAATGTACAGGCTTCAACCTGCCACCGATCTCAGCCGCTGCCGTTCCGTCCAGCTGAATCTTCCTACTAGTAACTGCAGAAAATTCCACTGCGAGGCTGAGAACTTAATTGAGATGCACAGAAGTCTTCGTAATCCATTTGAAATCTGAAGATGACATCAAAACGTGGACTTAGAATTAGACAAATGCAATTAAAATATCATAAAGTAATCTCCTACTCCGTATGATTTGATAATCATTTACTCCAGCAAGAATTCTGAATGGGGATAACAGCACAAATCAAGTGACTTTATTGTTAGTGCTAAATATTTACACAGATTACAGAGGAAGTAAACAGAGTACAACATATTGTGATAGAAATGAATCTTTTCCAAAATTATGAGTTGGGAAACTTGCACATTTGGAGAGAGCAAAGCTCAGACCTCTTGTTTTCAATTGTGGAGCGAGCAGGAAACAAAACTCCTAATGATTCTGTCCTTACTAAAACCCAGTTCGAGTGCCGGCCTCGCCCCCAACGCGGGCACTGTGAACGCAGTGTAAATGTCTAAGCAGCTCGGCTACGTTCTCGAGTTTCCGCATCATGCTTGGGGCTCAGCTGCAGCTGGCTTTCTGGGGTTTACATGGTAAAAAATCTGAAAGAGCAAGCTACTGAATATATTATGTAGGATCTATAGTGTTTTCTTCCTCCCTTAAAGAGAGATACCGCCTTCATTTTACTAACTCTTGAAGCTAGACTGAATTGGATAAGAGAACTAATTCAATGAATATGCATACGGCATCCACGAGGAGCACTCAGCTCTGCTGTGAGTGATACAAATATGCGTCGGCTTGTGAGAGTTTGGGGAAAGAAAAGGGCCCAGCTGACTGTAGCACCAAGATGCTGCGATCCCAGGGTCTGCTCTGGGTGGGACCCAGAGGGCGAGGGTGGGGCACCATCGGGACTGGAGGGTCTTAGGCAAGAGCCCTGTCCCTGTCGGCTGGGAGCCTTCTGAATACCCAGAAATCTTAGAGCGAAAAGCCAGGGAGCTGCAGCTTCTCATCCTGTGGGTGAGACCGTCACTGAAGGATTAAAATTATTCCACTCGAGGCCCCCAACTCTGCTGCTTTGCCTACAACACAGCTTTAGAAAAATAAGCCCATTTGTGAGTTTTGAGTATTTTGCTTTCCTGAGTTGGCAATGTGTTGTATGCATTTTTTGGCCAAATGTATTTCTTGAGTCAGATGTAACAACTAAAAATAAACAGACACAGGCACATAGCGACACTTACAAATATATACATTTTCTCCAAAGGTAATTTTTCTAAAAGCCAGAATAGCTTTTGGTACCACATCTAATTAGGAGATTGTAGAACAACGCAGACCCATCTTGATGATAATAACCATCTTCAGATAATGTGGTGTTAAATTGGCTCACTCAACATCTATTCTGTAAGTAGATTTGGTTTATTTTTAGTTCTCGTTTGAAGCCAGGGATCCACATGGGGAGGAAGGGGGTTCAGGGAGTTGGTGGGGCTGGGAGGCTGGGCAGAGGCTGGCACCACAGCCCTTCCCAGCCTTGGCCACACCTAGCAGCCGAGGCTGCAGAGCAGGGATCCAGCTGGGCTGCCGCCAAGACCAGCACTCTGCTGTAAAGCATGGCATGCTTCAAAACCTGCATTCTGCCTTCTGTCCTCGAACTATCGAGGGCGTCAAAGACAAGAAAGTGTCCCAGCTAAAGAGGAGCCCAAGGGCACAGGAGGATAAGTTGGCAGCACTGACGAGGAGAGGAGGGAGAAGCTACATGGAAACCCTCGCAGAGTGTTTATAGTCTTGGACTAGGTTACAGCTCTGTGTAAGTCTAACACTACTCTAAATAAGGGGGTCATTTTAAAAATATAAACGAGATCACTTAAATCACCTAGTATTCCTCCGCCGGGGGAAAGCATGCTAACCACACCCTGGTGCAGTGTCCGTCTGTGTGTGTGCTGTCTGAGCAGGGGTGGAGGCCTGGGGTCACGTGTAAGCAGCTTGCTCTTTCCTTGCAGGGACGTGACCAGCCTCCATGTGTTAATAAATGAATTTGGTCAATCAGCCAACCAACGGCCTAGTGAATGCTCTATCAGGGTGTCGCATCCCTGAAGAAGGGGGTGGGTAGAGAGAGTAAAGGACCACGGGGGACACCAGGTCGCCCATGTCGCCGGGTCTTGGAAATCTTAGTGTTGGGGACAGACTCCAAGGGGAGCCACCTTCACCCAGTTAAAGGCTGGCTGTCCATGATGTCCAGATATTCCTCTTGCAAGGGCCCTGCCACTGAGCCACAGGAGACGGTGCTGCTGGGCGCTAAGCTGACCAGTCCCAAGCTAATGACCATGGTGGGTGACCACGCAGGCAGGCCTCTCCCCTGAGTGCTGAGCAGCCCCCGGACCTAGGAGTGACTTCTGTGTAGACTCCTGCTCCTGGTGGCTCCAGCCCAGGCTCTAGGGACCATCTTGGGGGAAGAGTTGGGGTTGCTGCGTCCTCGGGAAAGGCCAACCACACGGGTGCTAGTGGACCAGCTGCTCAGCACTAAGCAGGGCCAGTGTGCCGTTTCTGGCTCTCAGAACTCCTCCATTCATTTCCCAACTGTGCCCGCCCCAAGGGGCCACCTCCTGCCCAGGACAGCAGTAGGACCCCAGGGCTGTCTAGCTAGCAAGAGGCACCAACTCGGGCTTTGAGGATTCCCAAGGCCTCCGGGGGAGGCATCCAGGTGGGACAGAGGAGAGACAGCCCGAATGTCACGGAGGGAAATAAAAAGCGCCTGCTCTCACAAAGAGCGATAAGAGCAAGGGGAGGAAGGGCAGAGGAGACGGGGACCTCTGTGCCAGGACCGCACCCTAGAGAGACGAATGGCCTGAAGGCCGAATGGGGCAAGACGTAGGAGGCCAGGCAGGGCGGGCTGAGACGCAGACCCCACCGAGCCAGTCCGGTGGCCAAGCACCACCTGGCTGCTGAAGTCCAAGGGACAGACACAGATCTCGCTCCCAGACGTGGGGTGCAGCCCCCTGGCAGCTGGTATGGCCGGCTGCCGCTGAGAGAGGACCACATTTAGTGATAAAAGGAATAGAGGGAAAGGGGTAGAGATTTTCCACATGGGAAAGGTTCTCATTAGATCCTGTTGTAAACTTTGCTAATGGCTGGGTTAACATCATTTGGAAATCATTGTAAATATCAGCTGCGTCTATGTTCAGCACTTGAAATTTTCCTATTGAAGCCTATGTAGCTTTGCCTGTGTTTTTCAGTGGAGGGTTATTCATTTAAAGTTGTTTGAAAATCTGATCAGAAAGATCTTCAACCCAGAAATTCAGTGATTTGAAACACTCTAGCCTCCTGACTCCAGACCTGCCTCTCCAGCAGTGCCTGGGGAGCCACGTGCTTGGTGTGGGTCATGGTATTAGGAGGGCAGGGACAGCTCAGTTTCAGTTCGTCACGGGGGATTGCGATGTAACACCTGCGACCTTCACCTGTCACCCGAGTGTAGCGGCCATGTCTGGGACAGGGCACATTTATTATCTGCATTCCAACTCAGCCGGTGAGCTGGCAGCTTCCCCCAAGGAGATGCAACACTACCACAAAACGCTTATGCCACAGTTGCTGCCTACCTAGTGGCCTGGGGTGCCAGGGGCTGGTGGCAACTCAGGACTGGAGCTTTCTTTGTTATTAGGGCGCCAGTAGGGGAGGCATGAGTGGTGGACATGGTGGAAGGGTCCCCTGAATTATATTAAGGGAAGCAGGTCTTAAGGGAGCCAAAGGCACAGATAAGGCAGGACCACAGTATCGGTGCAGCCGGAAGGTCCTGCTCTGTGGACTGTCACCCTCCTCTGCAAGGTCCATGCTGACTTACGCCCCACCGGGCCCTGCATCAACCTTGGGGTCGTGTCCCAGAAGACATTTTGCATCTTCGTCTCCCAAAATCCCTCCAATCCTGTGGTTTGTGTGTGTCTTTTGTTTATTTCTCTGAAATAGAACTTAGAAAAACTTCCACTGCAGCAAACGTGTTTGCAGGAGGCTGTGGACTAAGAACTTCAGCCCTGCTGCTGCCCGGAGAGATGCTCTAAGAAGCTTGTTTCCACCCTGACCAGCTTGGTACTTTGTAACCTTCCTTCAAGATGATTTGTAGCTTTTTGGAAACATGCTCATGAATCATCAAATATGTTTATGCATTAGGAGACTTTGTGGCTGTTTCATAGATGGAGAAAGAAAGGCACGAGGGAAGGTTTTAGTGTCTGGCAGACATTATAGAGAGCTCTGGGTGTCTTCATCAGAGGCAGCTACTCACTGAGGGGCCGAAGTTGTCCAGGCTGCTCTCACATCCAGCACTGCTTCGCTGCCCTGGGGACGCCGATACAATAAACTGTGAAACTCATTTTTTCATAGATACATTGTAGAATAAATATCTGGAAAATCCCTACATTCCTGACAAGATGCCTACAGAGAAATCATTCTCTCTGTCTGCCCTGAGTGCTGGAACGCTCGCCTGCAGGTTCTGAAATTTCTCAGTGAGGCAAAGCCCCCCATCCGGTTTATGCTTGTTTCTTCCTGCTCCAAACCAAGCCCACTGCGTTTCCCGGCACGGAGGAGAGGCTACAGCTCCTATGGTGACCCAAGCAACCAGTCAGGGCGAGGCTCCTGCCTGCGCTGGAAGCTGGAGTTGGGGTGCGTGTGTGTTCACAGCTGTGCTCCTAGATGCAACCCCGAGAGCAGGGGAAGGACCCGGTCACGGCCAGCTTGGCTGCCTCTGAGTTCCTGGCTCCACCTCACACTCTGCTTCACCCTGCGTGATGCTGGAGGAACCAGAGGCTCAAAGGCTGGGTCTGTTCAAACATCCCTGAGTGTAACCAGGTACCATGAGGGCTTCTGTTCCACGGACCTGGATAGTGAGGCTCAGCGGCCAGGAGCTCTGCCTCTAAGCAAGCCGTGCCCCCACTCTTGCCCCTTTGAAACTGCTCCCTCAAACCCACATCCCTGGGTTGCAGCTTCACAGAAAACCACTAACAAGGTCATTGGCAGAAAGCTCAGCCGCTGAGCTATTTTAAAGCAAAATATCAGACCACGGCAGAGCCTGGACTAACAGTAATGATACAGGGTGCAGTGTCAGCTTGGGATGAAATGTCAAACCAGGGACTGGCCCCAGGGGAGTCCCCAACAATGGCAGGGTGTGCACCAGCTCAGAGCCTGGTCTCCATTCACTCCACAGCTGATCCAGTGTCCCATAGTCCTCTGGCCTTGAGGGTGTCCTCCCTGGTCCCACGGGTCCTGTTCCTGTAGAATGGGGTATTTCAGTTTGGGGGATGTCACACATGCTGGTGTGTGCACAGACTCTAAGTGCATGCTGGGCTGTCTCAGCCTGCAGATCCCAATGTGGACATCAGGTCAGATCACACAGGATCTGCTGCCAGAAGCCCTGGGGTCCCTCGTGGTCACCTCCCCCTTCCAGGGGGAGCTGGATTCTGGATTCTGGCAAGTGTCTGGCAACTGGATTCTCTGGACTCTGACCTTCTAGATTAGTTCTGCCTGACTCTAAACTACAGGTAAATAGTCTCTTCTGTATCTGGCTTCTCCAGGCTGTCCTGTGGTGAGAGCCCCAGGCACTGTGTGTTTAGTGGCGCCCAGGAGCGGCGACCACCCTTGTCTAGCCTTTCCCCTGGTGCTGAGCCCTGGGATGTGTTCAGGCCCCAGCCGGGGGCTGAGGGGAGGATCTTGGACTCGTCTGTGCTGACCATGATGTTGCGTTTCTGGGGCATATGCTTCCGGGGGCACTGCTCACAGGGCGAGACCTTGGGGTGTGCGTCAAGGACCTGGGGGGCACCCCATAGGCTTACATAGAGCACTGGAGGCAGAGGTGCCCGGCGTGCCAGGGCAGCGCCTGAGTCGGGCTCGCTGCTCTGGCTTTCACAGCGGCCACATGCCCATTGTGTGGTTTCACCCTGGACGCTGTCAGGCACCTGTTGTCTCCCTGGGCCTTGGTCCCTGCCCCTGCAGCCCGCAGGCTCCCACCTTCCCTGGATGCACACAGTAGCTGGCAGCTTCCAGGCTGCCTTCCCGGGGAGAGGCAGTGGCGCTCACCTCGTCCCTTCTCAGACGCCCTTTCATTTTCCCCAGGCAGAAACCATCTTCCCAGCCCTCACAAACTTTCAAGAAGTCCCGGTGATGGTCCTGGGGGCAGTTGGGCAGCCCTGGCCCCAGGGGGCCCTCAGAGCAGGAGCTGTGCCTGGAGGGATGTGGCCTCCAGGTCGGGAGCTCAGAATCCAGAGCCCACTGCGGAGCTCAAGCCCCAGGCCCGCCCCAGGTCCTGTGTGACTTTGAGCAAGTCACCGCGCCTCTCTGTGCCTCCTCCACAGAGGCATCTTCCTAGCGCTGCCTCGGGCATGGCACGGCTCTGAAATGAGCTAGCTTCCCTGTGAGAGTCGGGCACGGCACAGGAAGGGCCATGTCGGGGTTGCCCGTCCTTCCTGGGGTCGGGCGCCTTAGCATCTGGCCTAGCACCCTCCAGCGGCCTCATGGAGGCCACACTGATCTTGCCTCGCAGGTCAGCAGGGGGCCGCCATAGGAAACCCACCAGGGCTCCCCAAGCCCAAAAGCCTAAGGACTCCTGCAGCGCTCAGGAGGCCTTAGCCTAGGGGCTGCCAGTCTGGTGGGGTCACAGGCACGTGGTCTCCAGACTGGCAGGGAGAGGGGTGCCTGGTGTCGGGTTGGGAAACACTCAGGAGACAGCCTGGGAGGGCAGGAGGTGTCCGGGTGGTAGCACGGCCGCAGGGCCTCCTAGCCGCAGAGGGACCTGCCTCCTCGTTAGGGTCACTGACAACCCAGACTTCAGTCTGTCCTGACCTAGAGAGACAGGCCGGGTGCAGGCTCTTCCAGATCTCCCCCCACCCCGAGAGCCTGCTGTGCTCATCTCCCCTCACTGTGCTCCGTGCGCCTGTGGCGAAGGCAGGGCCCAGGCTGTGCAGCCTCACAGCAGCGCCAGGACAGCCATGTCCCTGACACCTCTGTCCCCAGTGCCATGGGCGAGAGTGGCACAGTAGCCTCTGAACTGGGCCGAGGCTCCGCGGCCAGAGCCTGTGTTCAAGTGGTCAATCTGTCTTTCTCAGTATTGAATGTCCTGCGGGTGAGCCGGTGGCCTGGGAGCTGGGCGCGTCCCGCGTTCATGTTCCTGCAGCACTGGGCTCCGGCTTTGCCTCCTCCATGGCGCTGCCCACCATGGTCTGCAGGGAAGGCCTGTGGCAGGCTCACAGCCGGGCTGAGGGAGCCGCCTGCACCACCAAGGCCTGTCCCCTGGCAGCTCCCAAGCCGCCCGTGGCCTCATCCTTGGCTGCTGTGCAGATGCGGAGGGCCCGGTGTGCTGTCTTTGACACTGAGTGTCGCATTCATTAAAGTTTAATTTGATCTTTTTTAATATCACATTAAAACGATTCCATCTTGGAATGGAATGGTTATAGTTAGCATAAATCTGCCATACACACAGTGACTTCATTTATATTAGCTTTTATTTAACTTAGTAAAAGGTAATTTGTTTTTATTAATTGATTCATTTTCTCCCTTCAGTCAGGCGAGCTGCGGGCGCGGGCAGCACGTGGGTGGCACTGCCCTCCCCTGCTGCAGGCGCTGTCTGCTGAGAGCTCTCGGACAGCCCAGGCGCCGGCATCCTCTCTGCCCACCCAGTGCCTCTTGTCTTTGGCCGGTCAGCGTCCAGTTCCCCGAGCGGGCCGAGCCGGCCCCTTCTCACTCAGGGAGATGGCCTGGGCCTCTCTGCGCCTTCTGCTCTCAGCATTCAGAGTGGAAAGCAGCACAGCCATCACTTGTGGGCGCACCAGGGTGCAGCCTGAAGTCCAGCCGGGGCTCCATCCAGTGCTAGGCCCCAGAAAGAGCTGCCCCAGAGCGTGGTGTCCCTTTCACCTGCTCTCTGTGCCGCCCCAGTGCCCAGCTCATGTGGGTGAATCCGGCTGCCCACAGCGGCCTCGATCAGCCCTTCAGCCGCACACGCCCACCCGCCTCGTCTCCTGAGCCACAGCGCGGGCCGTGTCTCCGTCTTCCTTCCCTGCTTACCATCAGGGGCCCTGCCTGGGACCCTGCCTGTGTGCGCTTCCCAACCCGGAGCGCATCTCACCGCGCTGAAGGAGCCACTCTTCCCTGTGTGCCCTGTGTGTGCCAACCGCCCACCTGAGGGCACCAGCTGCTCACACAGACAGGCCCTCCCACCTCCCCAGGTAGTACCCGGCAGCCTGCACTCCCTCCTGCAGCCTCACACACAGCCCCTTCATGAACACAGCTTCCCAGCTGCCTTTGCTTGCTAAGCCTTGGACAGGGTGTAGCTGTTGGGGGCAACAAAAAATGGGCTCCTGGGCATCATCACAGCTGATTCCTCTTGGGACAGATGGTAGGGGTGGGGCGCAGGCTCTGCACTTTTCTGCTGAGCAGTAGGAGGAGGCACCATCCACTGGCCTCCTTTCATCGCTGTGCGTGACCTTGCTTCCGTCACCAGAAGTGGATCCCTTTCCTGACTGGAAGATCCTCCTCCTATGGCACCATAATGCCAAGCTTCACTTTACTAAACAAGTAGGCAGAAGCAGCCACTTCGCCCATATCGTCCACGCACAGTGGGCACGGTGTCTAGAGTCGCTTTACCTACATGTCACAAGAAAATGAAGCCACTTCAGCTTGAACTTGGAGACGGGTTCTCAGTGGATCTGACCAGAGCCTGTCACTCGACCCTTGACCTCCTAAACCAGGGGCACGTGCGCCAGGGCTTTGCTGACCCCGAAGCATCATGCAAAGGCCAGTCTGCTGCTACTTAGCCATGCGAATATGGCACGACTATAACTGGGGCAGCTGTTTTGCACAGTCTCCATGATGACCCTTTGTGTGTGCGTAATGCTTTAAACTCTCTTCAGAGCTTTTTCACATCCATTATGCCATTTAATCCAACTAACTGAACTTGAACTGGAACAAAGAAAAACAACTGATAAATTAATTAAATCTATGCCTCTTACGGGAGACGGGGACAGGAAACGCAGCTGTGTGACCTCGGTTTGCGATGCCTGGTGCAGTGTGAGGCTGTGGGAGTGACGAGTCTGCACTCCACCCTACGTATGAATATTGAATGAACAAACAGGAGGGAAATGGGTTTATATTTCAATGTAGCATTCCATTCTTAAGGTGAAACTCTGCTAATTTGGTTTTTTTTTTCTCTGAAACTTCTCTGCTACTACCCCTAAGTTGTAACTTTTACAATAGAGTGATATGAGAATGTGTGAGGAAGTTTTGCTAACGATATTCAAAGCTGGAAATTGGTGTGTGTCCCTCAGCCCTGTTGACTCAGGGCCTGACCTGGGCATCCCGCGCACTGCCACACGCTCAGCCGCAGCCTGGCCTGTACTGTCTGATGCTGAGAACTTTCGTGTGCCGACCGTGACAAACTGTCCCAGACACGGCCTGGATCCCTGGCAGGCAGGCAGGCTTCTCCGAGGAGATTGGGACAACCCAGGCTGCACACTTCTGAGAAACAGCACAGCGGGGTTTCCTGGATATTCGGTCTGCAGTCAGGCAGGGCACCGCCCAGCACGGCCCATGGTCGGTGAAGGGCCACAGGTTCCCTCAAGAGGGCTCACACGTGAGCATGCACATGGAGGGCAGTGCACGCCTTCCCACAGCACATGTGCAAACATGCATGTGCTCAAAGGCACCGAGGCCCTACCCCACAGTACCTCCTTGCCAAAGCCTGCAGGGTATGCCCACTCCATTTCAGGCAGCAAATGGCTCCTCAGGGTTAAGCACCAGGGCTGGTAGCTGGAGGGTGCAGGACCCCACAGGGCTCAGTGACCGAGACCTAAGGACAAGGTCCCAGATGACCCTGGGGCCTCCAGGAAAGAAGTGCCAAGGACCCAGCCTTCACGTTACAGAGAAAGTATGCTTCTGTGCATTTCCTGGAACCTGGCAGACACACACTCGGAGCGCTTTTCTCCTCCCGGATAGGGCACCCCCACCTGAGGTCATCTTTGCCTTACAAGGGCAGAGCTCTGAGAGGAGGCGCAGGGCGGGGATCCGCCTGTCTGCGCATCCCGAGGGCTGCTGACTCCCTCCCTGCACCTCGGCCGGAACTGGCCAGCAGAAAAAGCCAGTTCAGGCGCTGGCGGCCTAAGTGGCAGGACGGGGTTCTGCGCCGTCCGACTGTGTGCGCCTGGGCCTGGCTCCTGCACCAGCCTCAGGGCTGTGACAGCGCCAGCCACACTGGACTTCAGCAGCTCCCTCTAGGCCGCTTTTCTGTCCTTTGCGTGACTGACGTTAGAAGAATGTGGTTGAGAAAAGCTACGTTTCTTCCCAGAATGCCTCTGTGCCCGAGGAGTATTCAGGATAGTCAGCTAGACCGACCCACTTAAAGTGCAGTGTAAAGATGGTGCCACTGCGCCTTGGGTCTTGCAGTTGATCAGGGTGCCCGGTTGGGTGCCCAGTGCCATGGAAAAGGGTAGGTGAGAGAAACGCAGAGAGGGCTCCTTGCACATCTGAAATTTCTTTCAAAATGAAGTTCTGTGACACGCCTGGAGTCTCTATTCACTTGTTGGGGCGATCGCGCCCTCACGGACAGATTTCTTCAGCCGAACGTTAAGCAGCCTCTCCAGTCCTCCTTTCAACAGCAAGGACACGATCCCCCATGCAGGATAGCTCCTCCTCACCCTCCCCTCCTCGCTGGCCCCGGCACTTCCACTGGAAGCTGACCTCTCTGCTGTGAACACTGACAGCGTGGGGACACCGCCTGGCCCGGCCCCTGCTCCGCCGCTCCGGCTCCAGCCTGTCATTCTTGAGTGGCGGCTGCACTGCTGTTAAGCATAAGTGGTACCTTGGTAGACCTCACTGGGCGTGATTTCCTGGTTCATCCTCCGGCCTGTTTGCTAAGTCTTCCCTGTGTAATTTAGCTCAGTTGGAAGTTTCTGGCACTGGAGACAGGCAACAGGGCGAGGTGTGGATGGGATTGGTGGCAGCAGCTGGGGTTTTGCAAGCACTTTCCCGGCAGACCCCATAGAGGACTGTGGGAAGAACTCGCACAGGCTTGGTTTGCTCTGCCCGGTGCTGGCTCTGCAGGGCACAGCCCTGGGGCCCCACTGCTTGAGGGCCCCAGACCAGCCTGGGAAGCATGGCTCTGGTGACCTAATACAGGCACCTCTGAGAGACAGCAGAAGTGACTTTGAAGTGTTCAGAGGGACTGTGGCCCTGGAAGCATCTCACTCGTGTGTGAACCCCTCCTGGACCAAACCCTCAACTGGCAGAGCCAAGGACTTGTTCAACACTGAGAGAGCAGGACGTGACGTGCCTCTCACCTGGCGTGTGGCCAGCGCTGTGTGCGGCATCCCGGCCTTCCTTGTTCTGTCTTTATTTGCCAGTGTGATCTTGTCGATTAGCTCTTACAGTAAGAAACCCAGAACCCCTGGGGCACCACAGTCCTCCTCCTGCCATAGCAGTGGCAGCATTTCTTGCCAGCCTTCTGCACTCACCCATCTCAGAGCTCCACCTTGCCTGGTCTCGCCCTCCTGGTGGAGCTGAGGAGACCCAGGGGAAGGCCCCCATCCTTCCGACCGCCACAGCGGCCCCCATCAGCCCTGCTGCTCACCTGGCCAGAGCCGCCGGAAGAAGGCTGTCCCTGCCAGCTGCACAGAGACCAGCACAGGTGCCGGATGGTCAGGGAACTGGCTTTGCACAAAGCTTTCCTCCACTACCCTGATTCACAGACGTGGATCCAAAGGTTAGAGAAGGAGCTGTCTCACCCCGGAGCAAGTAGCCAGCACCTGGGGGGAGTTCGGGCCTCCACTCTGCTTTCCTGAAGTCCCTCTGTGTCCCGACAGGCCCCCTGGCCTGAAGCTCCCCACACAGTGGTTCTGCCAACATTTCAGTCCTTGCTGTAGAAAGAAACACGGCCTCATCGTGCTTGCCCGAGACACGGGCCCGGAGGGATCAGCTATGCACAGGGAGGCGGAGAGACTTTGCTTTTCATTTTGGCACTGGGAATTGAACTTGGGGAGCTCTTCGCTACAGCCCCAGACTGTTTCATTTCATTGATTGTAGACAGGCTCTTGCTAAGTCATCAAGGCTGACTTTTTAAAAAAATTATCTGTATTGGTACATTATGAATATACATGATAATCGCATTCAACATTAAGAGTTTGTACCAGAATATGACATGACTTAATTCTCATTTTTCCCTTTCCCCCCACCCTGCATCCCTCACCCCCTATATACACAATATTTGTTTTCTTTTTTCTTTATTATTACCACATTCGTTTTCCCCTCATTATTTACCCTTATACTCTTTCCTTTTAAATATCCTCTACTTCACATTATCAACTATACATACTACAATTCATTTACAACTTCATATTCTCATATCAGAGAAAAGATATGATATTTACACATCTGTGACCTGTTTACTTCGCTTATGAGGACGTCCTCAAGGTACATCCATTTGCTTGTGAATGACTCAATCTTATCATTTTTAGTGGCAAAGTAATACTCTATACTATAAAAAAAACCACATCTTCTTTATCCAATCTCCAGTTGATGGACATTTGGGTTGTTTCCAAGACTTAGCAATCACAAACTGAGCTGCTATAAACATGGGTGCACATATGTCGCTGTGAAATGACTCTTTTAATTCCTTTGTGTGTATGCCTAGCAGAGCAATGGCCGGGTCAAATGGGACCTCCAATCCTAGTTTTTTGAGGAATCTCCACACTGATCTCCACAGAGGTTGTAGAGTCTCCATTCCCACCAGCAGTGGAGAAGGGTTCCCTTTTCTCTGCAGCCTCACCAACATTTGTGGCTGGCTAATTCTGACATGGCACAAGGCTGACTTCAAACTTGCCTTCCGCCTGCTTCTGCCTCCTGAGTAGCTGGGGATGTGGGTAAAGCCGCCTGCCTGGCTCAGGCAGGACAATTTCTAGAACAGGTGGCACAGTCGCCTTTCTCTGGAATTCTCTGTGGCGCCGCTCACCTTCTGCGTGCTGGGTTTCTTCTCTGGCGATGGACTCACTTTCTAAAAGTTTAAATAAAGACCACCTCCCAGTTGGTTCTGTTTTCTAGTATGACGGGAAATGGTTTATTTCGTGATTCTTAGCGTGAATGACGGAGAGTAGTTTCGGTTTCATTATTGCAGTTGTCATATTTCAGAACTTCCTAAATATAGCTTTATTTTTTTAATCCTACCGCCTTACATCAAGATAAAAAGGTTTCTGTCAAAATCAAATGACATGTCAATTTTAATGAGCAACTGAAAAATTAACAAGTATAACGTTCTAATCTAATTATGTTCTTCAGAAAGCTCTTTGGAAGTCGACTCAAGTTTGATCTGGGGCTGCTCTGCCACCAAGGCAGTGGTGACAGTAGTGGGAGCCTTGGCCCAAGCCTCCTGGGCTACAGCTGGGCCCTTCCCCTGCGTGCCCCGCAGAGCACTGCAGTCGTACCGACGCTGTGAAGCTCTCTCACACAGCACTCGCGGAGAAAGTGACCAGATGCAGGCGTGCCCTCAGTGTCTCCATGAGGAGATGACAGCCACATAGCCAGTGGCCAGAGGACCTCACAACCTTTGTAAGGCTCTGTCTCCCCAAAGGTAGCCAATATTTTTTTCTTGTAAATAAGAACTTAAAAGGGGCCAGCAGTGTAGCTCAGTGGCACCATATTTACCTTGCAAGTGCAAGGTCCTGAGTTGAATCCCTACTACCACAAAAACAAAAAAAAAGAGAGAGCTTTAAAAATCATGGGCTTTGTCCTTTGTCAGCCAGCTCTAGGCAGTGGAGAGCAGAGAGTCCACCATTCAGAGGCCCCTGTCCAGCCTAGATGTGGTTAGAAATTAGCCCGCTCCTTTTGTTCCTGAGACAGGACTGGAAGAGGACCTGACTCAGTGTCCTGAGCGGGAGCTGTGAGCGGCTTGAGGTGGCTGCTTTCTGGCCTCACAGACACACTAAATCTGACTGGCCTCTGCAGAATCAGCACAGGAGCATTTAGGAACTGGCCACAGCCTCCGGGCCCTTACCTTCCTCGTCAGCAGTGGGCTTTGTGACACCACTGGGCATCACCATGAGATTTCAGGACAGGAGATACCGGCCATTCCTCCTCCTGAAGATTTGCTTCACAGCTGAGGAAGAGCTCACCTCCAAAGCTAAGCATGGGGCCAGGGGAGGGCAAAGGGCCAGGGTGGAGGCGAGGCCAAGGCCATGGGAGCCCAGGGGGAGCAGGTTGCTGAAGCCATCCAGACACTAACAGCCCACTGGGAACACAGCAGGACCTGCCGGGCAGTGCAGGTGCTGGGCGCGCTCCTCGCCCTGCAGTCAGAGCAGGGCCTGGGGCTCACCTGCTCCGAGCTTTGTTGGACAGATGACACGTGATCCATGTAATAGACCTACGGATGCAGGGAACTGAACAGTTTAGGAGCTGTGTAGAGCTTCTTTGGTGGCAAGTTCAGTTTTCCAGTAGCCTGATATATGCTATTCCCCATAACACTCGAATCCCAGAGATTTCGGATTCCATACTGCGGAAGGAGCAGCTGTTTCTGCAGTGAGATCTTCACATATTTCTGAAACCCAGAGCTGCGTTTTTCTAACCTTCTTGTGCTCGGAGCCCTCTTCACTGCACACGCTTCCGAAGTCTGAGACCTTAGGTGTCAGGAAGATAAATTTACATAGACATGTACCATAATTCTTGTCCTTCCCCTATTCCATATTGCGGCATTTACATATGCTTTAAATATTGGATGGATTGGAATAAATGGGGGCTCATAATAAAGTTGGCCATAAACTGGATTATTCAGGTGCGGCTCTTTTATTATAGCTCATTATGAGTATATAATCCTTATTAAAATCTGGACGAAAGATGAATCCCTCACTGGAGGTAATTCACAAGTACTTTAATGAATTCTATTGATTGCATAATCCTGAGGTAAATATTGGCTCTTCTAATTTCCTGTGAAGGTGTTTTAACATGACGTGGAAACCCCTGGCCTGGGTGCTTAGGACTAGCTTCCACTCAGAGCGCCTTACTCTTGCGCCAGGTCCCTTTCTACCAAAGATGACCGTGGGGCAGGAGGCACCTGAAGCTGCTCTTTTTCACCTTTGTCTGCTATGAACGTCCTTCCACGGTGGCCCTTCTTTGGGGTCTTCTCCACACACAGCCTGAGTCCTCAGTGTCAGTTAAAGCCACTGGGACCAGTGGAGTCCACCACGGCGCAGGCCACAGCAGCAGCGCGGGTGGAGTCCACCCTCGCACCCTGCACAGTGGCCCCAAAGACAGCTGGACCTGGACAGGCCGTGGTGACGAAGGAGGCTCCGCGTTGTCTTCGCTCGACAGGGCCGGCCCTGGAGCCACCAGAAGCAGAAGTGCTCTGCCTTCTGTGGCCCCCGGAACCGCAGCACTGCCTGCTGCAGGCCCGGCAGGTGCATGAGCCATAGCACCTTGCAGGTTTTTATCTGTCTTGCCCACCGCTGCCTGCCCAGTGCCGCCCGCCCCTGGTGAGCTGCGGCACATTCAAATGGATGAGAGGCTCAGCACGGCTCCTGTCAGGACAGTTAATGCCCTTGCCAGGTGCCATTCCTGGGCACCATGCATCAGGGGAGAAATAGAGCCGAAGTATTTCAAGTTCTTGGGCTTTAATACCTGCCCTGCTTTGTGAGACAAAGCGGCTATAGGCTGGAGTTCCAGGATGGGAACTCACCAGCCAGGTGACCTTCTCTTGCCTCAGTTTCCCTATGTGTAAGGTAGGGATAGTGGAGCACCTACCTATGGTTGTTACAGGGAGGAAACAGATTAGTATTAAAGTGTTAGGACCTCTGGCACATAATAGCATGTTATAAACTGGCTGGATTCACTCAAATGAGTGTATTTTTCTGAATGGAGGTGGGTATAGGGCAAGGACTGTGCCCAGCACCAGGAGCAAGGACATCCCTGGGTTCTGCCTGGCCAGCTTGGCCACCAGTCTTGTGCTATGTGCAGATGGTGTGCCAGCTGCTGGGGACGGTGCCAGGCTCTGAACTGAGGCAGGGAAGGAGCGACGGTCAGGTGCACAGCCCAGGGCTGCAGCCATCGAGTGTGCATTGACACTGGCTACGGAAACTGACTGTCACCACCACCGGTTGGAGAAGCGCAATTTAAAAGCAGGATTTAGATAACACTGCTTATGAGCAAAGTGCGGATTAGCTGGGATTTTAAAGTTTGTTCTTATCTTCTGCACTGTGCGCTCAAGTGTGGAACTGGAGGAGGTGTCAGCCTTGGCAGGGACCCTCAGCCGAGTGCAGCACCCAGAGTTTCACAAGAGTGACACCTGCTGCTGCCCCAGGGCTGCTGCCCGCAGTCCTCGATGAAGCTCAAGAGAAAGGAGTGAGCAGAACCGCACACTCCCGGGCTCTGAGAGAGCTGGGCTGGGGCCGGATGCCGGCGTGCCTCCGGCTGCGCAGTCTGCCTGCGCACAGCGTACATCCTCTCACCTTCCACAGGAACCCCCGCCTCCTCCTGTTTAGAGAGATAAATGGACGGAATACTAACAAATTTGTCCTATTAACATATTCGGCGCTAGGCAGGCATGAGATGGCACAACTCAATTTCTATCTTAAATCATTGTTTTAATCTCGCACTTGAATATCATCATTTAATTTGTACATCCAGCTGGAAATATTGATTTTCAGAGGCATTTATTCTGTGCATTATGTAAAATTCTATTTGCACTCTGCTGTGGAAATATTACTTTGTGGCTTAAAATATAACCGAGATCGTTCCATTTTTTCCTCACGTCTCCTGCGAATGTTTTGGTGGATCCAGGATCGTAACTGGATCTGGGATGAAAACGGGGGGTGGAAGAACGGCCAGGTGGAGAAAACAAAGCGAAAATGAGTGTTCAAAACCAGTGCAGTGCTTACTTGGTTTCCGTGGCTACGGTTGCTTGCTATATGCATTCCATACTTAATGCATTTGCTAAGCTGGCGGAATAGCAAACACCAGGCGCTCTGACCAGAGGCCAGGAGCCAGGAAGAGGCCGGGCTCGCTGGGCACAGGCTGGGTGCACTGGGGGCACGTCTGCGTGGAGGCAGGACGGAGCATGGACAGAACTGGGCTTGCCCTTTGGCATCCTCTGCTTCCTCCCTGGGCAGGCTGTTTTCCTTCAGAGGCCTTTCCCTAAACTTGAGCATCCACATAGACCCGAGGGCCTTGCTTGTGGGACCCCCTCGGGAGCGGGCAGCCTTCTGCATAGAAGCAGTGAAAAGGTGTGTCCTCACAGGTCCCCCCAGCGCTGACCATCGCACTTCTGGGGACACTTCCTGGAAAAGACCCGCTTCATGAAAGCTGTGACATAGTCGCTCGTGGGGAGCTTCTGCCCTTCAGTGTTCCCTCCGGGGACACAGATGGCTGATGCCTCGGGGCCTCCTCCCTCCTTAATCCCCAGAAACCTGAGGCCAGGCAGGCAGCCCGCCTTTCCATTCCTGTTTCTTAGCGGAAGGGCTGAGGCTCAGAGTGTGATCTCGTGGTCTGCCTATTTCAGGCAGGTCAGTAATTTCCCTGATGCCCAGCAGCCCCCAGAGGACTGAGCTGAGTCGGATGAGGCCCCAGGACAAGGGCACAGCCCCGTGCACAGATCCCGGCCCGGCCCAGCAAGCAAGGAAAGGCCGTGCCCTTGGGACACATGGGGCCCTGTGTAGAGGCGGGTACAAGCAGAGAGGAAGTACTGGCTTGAGCAGGAGGGACGGACAACCACTTGCCTCCCTGCGGTAGAGAAAATCAATCACAACTTAGTTATTAAAGAGATGGAGGAGAGGGAGTGAGATGGAGGATGGAGGAAGGACTTACAGACATCGACAGCCCACCCCACAGGACAGGAGGTCATGTAGGAGGTCATGATGGGCAGGACAGGGCACCAGGACAGGGCTGTGCCCCTCTCGTACCCGACCTCAGCAAGGCTGTGTCCTTGAGTACGCAGAGGAGACAACTTCGCTCCATGGTGAAGTCCTTCATGAAGTAAATGGTAATTTGAAGTTAGGATGTCTGACACGAAATTGTCTCATACACCTCCATGCACAGGTACTCGGTACACATGTGTGTTCACATCTGGAAGTGTTTGGAAGGCGCTGCTGGTGTGCTCTGGGCAGAAGCAGGCTGCTGGGCACGGCTGGTGTGAGGAGCACACAGTGGGGAGGCTGGGAAGTGGCTGGCTGAGTCCCAGGGGAGCCGTGGGAGCCTGGTGTGGCAGGGCTCAGCACCGATGGTGTGAATAGGTGACAGGGGCAGCCCAGGAGTCCTTCCCTGGGACCCGTGAGTGGTGCGGGCCAGGGGCAGACCCAGCAGGCTGGGAGCCCCCGAACACCCACGCCCTCGGGTCAGTGTTGTCACCTCCTCTCCACAGACAACACAGGTATCTATTGCCTGTGTCGAGTGTCAGCACCAACACAAGGTGAGGACACAGGGCCCTCAGAGGCCTGAGGTCCTGCATTCACCTGTCCTACCCTTCATGCAAATGTCCTGTCCGTGGTAATCACTGGGAAAGAGGCATCCTGTGGTGCTGATGGGGCACCCCCGCCCTGGCAGCGATGTGCCTCCTAGAGTCTGGGAGGCACTGGCTGCTCAGGAAGGGAGACAGTTGCAGGCGCAGCACCGTGAGGAAGTGTCCTTGGCAAGTGTGCCCAGCAGCCAAAGATCACCACTCTGAAAATGGGAATATAAAACGGAGGGAGTTTGCAGAGGCACAGCTGGACTGTGCATGCTTCTGTCCCTTCTCCCAGACTTCCCTGAGCTGGGCAGAATTTCAGATGAACTCTGCCTGTTGGGAGGTCCTGGGTCTGTTCAGTGAGGTGAACTGTTCTTGTCTACACTGTAGTCCGGGTGGACGGCTGGCTCTGCTGTGTTGGAAAACTCCAGGGCCACGTACAGGGAAGGGCTGGGCTGCAGGTCTGGGCCATTGAGAAATGCCCAAATGCCACTGGATGAAAGCAGGGGAGGACCCTGGAGGAGCTGCTGTGGGTGAGGCTCGAGGCATGGACAGCTGGCCTCCGCCACACCTCTTCCCACATCTTTGGGCACATCCTTGCTTCTTAAAGCCTGGTTGGCCACAAACCAGGTAATTTAGCCAGCTCAGGCTGCCACACCAGACTCAGGGCCTTAAACAAGGGAATGTGTTTTCTTACTGTCCTCAGAGGCCTGGGTCTGAGACTGCGTTTCAGCAGTTTGGTTTCCCGTGAACCCTTTCTCCCCGAGTTGTCAGCCATGTTCTCCTCGTGTCCTTGCGTGCAAACAGTCCAGGTGCTCCTGCAGGCATACATGTGTATGTTTGTGTGTGTGTGTGAGTGTATGTGTGTGTGTGTGCATGTGTATGTGTGTATGTGTGTGTGTGTGAGTGTGTGTGAGTGTGTGTGTGTGTGAGTGTGTGTGTGCATGTGTGTGTATGTGTGCATGTGTGTACACGTGTGTGTGTGTGTGAGTGTGTGTGTGTGTGTGTGAGTGTGTGTCCTAACCTCTTCCTCTAAGGACAGCAGTCTGAGTAGCTCAGGCCCACTCCAGTGGCTTCAATTTACCTCACTTCTCTAAAGATCCTATCTTCAAATTCAGTCGCCTCCTGAGGTCCTCGGGTTAAGACTTCAACATAATGAATTTGAGTTGAAGTTGAGCTCACACGCTGTTCAGCAGCTCGGCCGTCACAGTGGAGTCTGCTCTGAGCACTTGCCGGCCAGCAGCTGGCTCTGGGCTTTCGCATCACAAGAGCCATCGTCACTGTGAGGACCACAGGGAGCAGAGCCGAGGGCTGCTTTTAAGTGGATCCCTGCTGCACACACCATGGGGGCTGGTGGCAACACCTCTTCTGAAAGCTGTAGAGGGCAAGGCCAGGCACTTGAGAACAGGGCACACGGCAAGCTTGGCCAGGTAAATATCAAGGTGTGTGCCACAGCCCCACGCTGTCCTCAGTTTCCGCTCCTGTCTTCATCCCTGCTCAGCTGGAGTAGCCTTAGCTCAAGACCAGGTCACACCCCAGCCGGGGGTCATGTGGATGTGTGTTTGAGGTGAGGCTGACATTCGGAGCCAGGGAAGAGTCACCCATGGCCAGGCACAAGTGGGCGCTCAGGGACTGGATGGTCAGGTCACCTCTTGGTAACCTATTAAGAAACTGCAGGTAGAAATCTCTTGCATGCAGCTGCCCAATGGATGGATTGTCTTTGTTGAAAGCAAAAGATACATGAGAAGAAGAGTCCAGCCAACTGTATTCCTGGGATGGGGAATACTCCTAGGATGGGCATACAGTTGACAAATGTGTGTGAGGTCACCTGAAGCCATGCTTGAAGCAGAAGCCACAGGTGACAGGAGAGCACATTCCCCAGATTCTGCTGTGCAGCCCCAAGAAGCCTCCTTGCCGGGACCACGGGGCCCAGTTGCGTCACTTTCTGGACTGAGGGCTCATTCATACACTTAAGCTGCATTGTTCTCCACAGCCCTGCGAAGCGGGTGCAGTGGGGCTCTCTACCCACTGGGGATGTTCTAAATCACCGTGGATGGGCAGGGACGGTTCAGAAGAGCTCTCACTTTCAGTACACCTGCATATTTCCCACACATGCATTTTCTAAAATTTTGATAAAATCCAAATAAAGACTGAGTGCCAGTTTAATTTACATCTTCAAGGCTCGAGGCAACATCAGGAGATCTCGTACCATTAGCACATCTGATGGGCTTTGCCTGGGAAATCTGTGGCCTCCCGGTGGTCATAGCCACCCCGATGGCTCTCTTAGGACAATGATCAACCAGGAGGCAAGTGGGCTGTGAACTCTCCAGCCTTTGCGCAGCTCTGGAAGCCTATGGCATCCTTGGATAACGCACTGAGAGCATCCTCTGGAACTCAATCCTTCCGCACAACCTGTCAAAGACGGAAGAATGGGTGGGAGGAGAAGCTGAAGATTCCCCGTCACTAACTAAAATAGCTCATTAGCTGCCATGTCACCCTGGTGCCTGGAAAGTTACAGAAGGGAATTGTTAGTGTCCTTCCACCCTCTCCAAAGAATAAATACCCTGCTGTTCGTGGATTCCAAATGCATTTACCGAGTCTACAATCAAAGTGGAGAATTCCCTGTCGTCCACTGCTGGTCCACTGCTGAAGTGGGGACACTGCACACGTGAGCCCTTCTGTAACAGATTGCTCAAGAGTCTGAAAACATTGGTGTGGGGACCTCACATCTCTTAACAAGCATGGGACTCCTCTCAGGGCCACTGAGAGTGGCCAGCGTTCTTGTCCTTGTCTTCGTGTGTGTAACCATGTGAGTGCTCTGATTTTAGCAAGTATGCTGGCTAACTCCCTGTATTTTAAAAGACTCCATGGAGCTCCACAAACCTCAGTACAACAGTGAGCATGGGGTGTCACCCCCAGAATGAACAGGGGCCTCTGTTTGGTCACATGAGGTCAGATCGTAGGCAGATGACACTGCTGTACCCTTCCTCTCACAGAAGCAATGCAACTGCACCGGCCTCTCTCCACCCATCCTTGCACTTTTGTTTTGCTGTGTATACACTGAAATATGCCCACTTTTTATGGAGACTTTGTCGAACCCCATAAAAGATAACATATCATTTTTTTCCTCACCTGGGGTTTTTGACAGTGCTGTCTCTGAGTCTCATTCATATAATTTGCCTATTTCATTTCGGCAACCGTCCCCATCAAGTTGGGTCACGTGTCGCCCCCTCCCTGAAGGCCGGTGGGTCCAGGGAGCTTCTCATGAGCGTCCCCTCACTGCCCTCCTTCAGGCCCTGGGAGGGTTCCTCCCTATTGTCCATTGAAGTTACACATAACACTGAGTGCAGATGGACAGTGAGACAAAAGGGGAAATGGCTCCTGTCCCCAGAGCCTGAAGTGTTTTACAGCCCTGTGATGTCGTCCAGGACCTGCTCTGTTGTGTAGAAGCTGAAAGATGGAGCCTGGGGACCACTGAGCCCACTCCCAGAAGGCAGCTTGTGTTAGAGGCCCTGGGCCAGAGTCTGCCGGAGCGGGTTGAGACTCTGTGACCAAGTGCTGGCCATTGCTGCACAGCGCAGACATCTGGGCTCACGGAAGGAGTTCTGATTTCCCCTTGTTATAAACAGCATGGCATGCCGACACTACACCAGTCTCCAGGCCCAGTGGCTGTGCTCCGCTGAAGTGGTTGCTTGCACTTGCTGAGCCAAAAGGCAATTGCCTTTCCAGCTCGCCTGCGGTTCCTGATTTGCTCCCCAATAATTCTGCACAAGTCTTCCCTCCACAGTGCACAGGGCCCTGCCCTCCATTGGCCCCCCGCACATTGGAGTTGAGACTTCACACATTGGCCAGTCAAAGGGGTGAGAAGTTAATTATTTCATGGCTTTAATTTGCAGTAGATCCACTCTCATAGATATGGTCTGGGTCATGAGGCTCTCAAATATTAGAGCTCTCTCTGATAATGAAAGTAACAGCCCTTTTGATGAACAAGAATCATATTTTGCACAATAGAGGGAAACCTTTTATGTTGGCATGAGAAAGAAAAAAGCCTTAACTAGCTGAGTAAGCAAGCATAAAAATATGGAGAATATTTTAAGCAAGAAATATAGAAAAGGTTTGTCTTTTCCTTTTAATAGATGACCCAGTGTTGTCAGGTTCATAACAGGGCTGGCGGACACGCTGCCCCTCTGGAGGTGTTTGATGTGACTCTGTGAAGATGCTGAGAAAATTGACAGCTTCTTTGTCTGTAAAAGTTGGGTGGCAGCGTTCAATTGACTGGTAAAAACCTTGCTAAATTCACTAATGTCACTTGGATCTGATGATTTCATAACCTTAATAGGACTCATTTGTCACTTACGATATTGCCAAAAGAAGTGCTAGTTTGCTTTCTAATTTAGTTATAAAATCTGTAAAAATAAAAAAAACAACAAAGTAGATGACACCTGTGGCCCCTCTGTGCTGAGACAAAGACCAAGAGACTGGAGCATAGTGTGGCACAGCCAGGCCTTGGGCACCTGAGACCTCTGCCAGGCCACAGAGCAGCTTCAGCTCCCCCTCTGGCGCAGGTGTGGCTGCAGGTGCAGACTTGCCATGGGAAGCAGAGTGCGGCTTGTGCTACCTCAACTCTCCTGATCCTCAGGGCACTGAGGGGAAGGGGAGGCGACAGAAGGGCCCAGTCTGCCCCTGCAATCACGTTTTCATGTGCCACACCCCAGGGGTTCTGGAGCAGTCCCTGATGCCAACCTGGGTTCTCTCTCTCATCAGCAAAGATGCCCTTTCCACAGAGCTGAAGGAGCATGGCTCTACAGCCTTTCCTGTCCTGGGGAGGCCACCCCATACCTCTCACCTCCAAGGGAAGCCCCTGGCAGAAGTGCATCCTGTGTAAGTGGCTCAGCAGTCCATACTGTCCATAGTTCCCATCCATGGACATCAGCAGAGCCCAGAGACGTATGGCTGTCACCCGGGAAGGGTGACACTGCCAGGGTGCAGGTGGAGACTAGGTTCTACAAACACCTACAGTGCTCAGTGTCATCCAGCAACAGAGAACTGTCCCACTCCGACATCACAGCATCACCTTCTTACACATTCTCTGGCTCAGAGTGAGCCTGGGACACGGGAGCCCAGAGCGCCCAAGGACATCCCAGAATCTTTGCCAGGAAACACCCCATGTGACAGCAGTCACAGAAAAGACCTTCCCGAGCCTCCCTGTGGAGTGGCAGTGCAGTGGGACTTGTCAAGGGCAGGGACACGCAGGGCCGGACTGCAGTCCCTGAGCCCCATTGCCAGTTCCGGGCCCCTCCCTCGTCTCACAAACTCAGGAATGCCCGGAGCCGAAGGCTGGAAAGTGAGCTAGACGTGGGCCGAGCTGAAAGCCACTCGCTCACACCTGCCGTGCGTTAGGTCACCTGCTGGCTCTGCGCTGCTGAGGAGGCAGGTGCGTGTGTGTTACAGCGTGGAGAAGGGACCTCCTGCAGGAGCTGGGACTTGCCGACACAAATGTGAGGCAAGGAGGTAAGCGTGCAGATGGCGTGTGGGATCCACTGCAGTGTGGACGAGCACCCACCCCACTGGCCAGGCTGAGCCCTCAGGGCCCCTCACTCAGGGAGGATCAGGCACCACGTGAGCCAGGAGCCTTGCCAAGCAACGCTGGGACAATGTGGCCATTTATCGCTCCCACATGGGAACAACCACAGCTTTTCTAAAAGACCAACCAGTTAGCCATGTTAAAAATTACCTTTAAAATGCTGAAATTATGGTCACGTCCAGAAAGTGTACATTAGGGAAGTGACAGTAAATTCAGTGAAAGACCAATTAACATTTCAAGCGCCGCAGGCCGGGCATGCAGTAAGACTGATGGCCTGTTGGTGGAGAGAGGACCCTCCCTTAGGGCAGATCTGCTAGTCTCTCACGGGCGCATACACCTGCCCGAGGAGCGCCACGCCGATGTTGCCCAGCACCTTTCCCCACGGCGCACCCCTGGCGGGTGAAGTCTCCGGGCACCACCTCACTGCTCCGTCCTCTTGGAAAGGCGGCTGGCACGGGGGTCCCCTTCATGATGGACGTGCAAACCCACTTCTCCTGTCTGCCTTCATTGTCCAGCTGCCAGAGCCTCGGCGGGGCCATCAGGAGGGCAGGATGGCTCCAGTGCAGTGCCGTTCGTGCTTGGCACCAATGGGTGGCAGGGCTTTGTGCTACACACCAAGACTCCATGTGTGTGCGCATGGATGCGCGTGTCTGCATACGTGTGGTGTGTGCACACAGGCATGGTGAATGAGTGTGCATGAGACACGCATGGTATGCTTGAGCATGTGCATGGGTGTGTGTGTGTGTGCAAGGTGTAAAGTGTGTGTACCTGGGCACCTGATGTGTGCTAGGTACCGGCAATAGGTGTTGCTCTGTGGAGAGGCCCACAGTGCTGCCGGCAAAAGCAAATCCCAGCCGACTGCAACCGCTCTCAAGCTCTCGTCCTTTAGTTCTTGGCTGACTGAAGTGTTTCAAGGCCTGCAAACTTCTGTTTTCTTACATGAAAAATGAGGCGGGGAGGGAGTTTGTGTGCCTGTGTGTGTCCCTTTCTGCTACCACAGAAAGATAGAAACAAGATCTGTTTGAAATCTGGGTGCAGATGGGGCTGGAGAGTGACTTCCCTGCTGCCTGGAGATCAGCCTAGAGGTGCCATGCTGTCCTGTCTGAAATTCAGAGACAAGGGAGCCGCTTCCAGGAGATAGGGCGCCCCAGGGTGGGGCTGCGGAACCCACCAGGCAGCTGTTCAGACAGTGTCCAGCGGACAGCGTCCTGTGGGAGGCGGAAGAAAGTCTGTGGCCAGGTCCTCAGCCAGCCCTGCACCCCCAGAACAAGCACCCAGGCCTGCTCCAGGGAGTCAAGAACGCAGCCTCATGACCCCTACGCACAGTGGTCCTGAGAGGGGCTTCGTCCCTGCAGGGTGTCTTTGGGGGCTGGGGATTAGGCAACATCTTGCTTAGTGTAGGGCAGTTTGTAAAAGCTTTTTCTTATGGAAAATGGGCACTGGTGCCAAGATAGACAGTCCAAGAAGATGCTCATAGCCAACAACAGTGTCAGGAGGGCCCAACCTCGGTGTCACGGCTTCACCACCTGTCTGAGGCCTGCAGCCCCCGAGTGGCTGATGCACCATGAAGGCTCTTGGAGGACGTGATTTCCGCCTTTTCCTGGCCTGCAGGGTGCAGGCAAGAGGGCCACCTGACCTGCCAGGCCTCACACGGACTGCTTTGTGTGCCCCAGCCTCGTAGACTCGCACGGTCCTGGGAAGTGGTGGCAGGATCTGGAGTCCTGGTTGTGTTCATGAATGATCTCTTCTGTGGCAAAGCTGCATGAGGTGGCCCCATCTTCAAAGGGGTGCCGAGGTCCCATCCCTGGGTGCTTCTCCCGGCAGAGGAGAGGTGCTCGGTGCTGGACTATGCTGAGGAAATCCCGGAGCACAGGCACCACTAGTAGGTAGCCAGGAGAGTGATTTCACCTTGGGACTTCTGGAGCTCAGCACAGGCCCCGAGGGTCTGGGGCCCGGGGCTGAGGCTGGGCCATGGAGGGCGCCACCAGCCCAGTTGCCGTGCCACTTGGGTGTGAGGACGAGGAGCAGTCTGGGAAGGACTGGGAGAGAGCAGGGTGGGAGACGGGGTGACAGTGCGCCTCAGGACTGTCCCTCCCCTCATAGCTCAAGAACAGTTTAAAATTTAATTTTAAACACTCAAGTGAAATTCTTGGGGCAACATTTTATTCAGATTGGTTGCATTCTAGTGATTAAAATATCTATTAAAAAATGAAAGCATGTTTACAAAAATGTAAATTCTCAGGGTGTCACAAATAAGTTGCTTCTAAATGAGCCACGCTTTTTTGGCAACTCAAAGAGAAAAGTCAGAAACTAGTCACTTCTGTTTGCACAGCCTAATCTTGGAAGATTTCAGAGAACAGTCAGCAGTATGCCGCAACCCAGATTCCCCAAAAAGAGGTGTCCCAGGTGGGAGATGGAGAAGGAAGCAGAATACACGGAATGTGCCCGGGGTGGGAACGACGTCATGAAGCCAGCAGGGGACGCAGCTTATTCGGAGAGCTGGACAAGAAGACTGGGGACTCAGGCTTCAGAGAGCAGCACCAGGCGTCTGTCGTGTCGAACTACGCAGCGCCCGGCTTTGGGCAGAGAGGGGCAGGAGCAGCGCTGGGATGGAGGAAGTGTGGGTGAAATTCAGCGGGTGCGCAGGGGTTGTCTAAGCAGCATCACTCTGCCTCGCCACGTGTCAGCCCTGCAGGCGCGTCTCCGCCCACGGGGAACAGCGGTTTCCTTCCCTGCTCCCCAGGGTTGCGATAACTCATTTTCCTCGCCTTGAAAAACTGCTTCTGACTCAAGGCTGAGCCAGTGGCCACTGATGTGAAATACACACCACCATGGCGGCGCAGAGTGTGAGGAGTCTCCGAGCGGGTAACAGGTGACAGATGGGGAGACAGCCCCGGCACCCTCTGCCCTTCCATCACAAGCACTGGGAAGCACAGAGGGTCTTCAGCCCTCCCTGATGAGGAGCAGAACAAGGCACTGAAATACTGCGCACCTTCTATTGTGTCTCCAAGAACTAGGCCCAGCTGGACAGTGACGGCACTATCTGGACCCTCCTCCCCACGCAGTGTAACAGCTGTGCAGGGGGCGTGAGGACTGGACGCTGAGGGACATGTCTGGCTGCTGTCTGTGTTCTCAGTGGACAAACTTTGAAATTCACAGCACCCTCCTGTGCCTGCTGGACCAGGGTGGGTATGAGTGGTCAGCGGTCTGGTGATGGATGAGATGTCACCCATGTAGTACTGTCTTGGTGATGTGACAGCAAGTGTCTGGCTATTCAGGAGATGCCGGTTAGGACTGGGGATTTAGCTCAAGTGGTACCTACCACACCTACCTTGGAAGCACAAGGCCCCAAGCTCGATCCCCAGTACTGCAGAATAAAAGGTGACGTTGGGTCAGAGCATGTTCCAGGCTCACCATCTTCACGTGGGCCGCTGGCACAGAGCACATCGTGAGGAAGGACCCTGGGCAAAGGGTCCAGGCCAGCACCAAGGTCGCAGGCCTCGTACCCTGGATGGACTCCTCCTGGACCTGCTGGTCAGCTCCACCCAGCTTCGGGGAGGGGCGAGCAGGTCATGGAGCCCTTCCCTTCCTGCGGAGGCCTCCCTGTCGCTCCCGGGCACATCCGCCCTCTGTGGCCCCTGCAGCTGACCTCTGCCTGTCTGTGACACCCGGGGCTGCCTCCCCGCTGCCTCTCTAAGACGCTCTCCCTCACCCTCCACCCCACACGCTGCCTGTCAGCCCATCGGGACCCGCCCTTCCTCCTGCCCACCCTTCCTCTGCCTGGCCCGTCCTCACCCCCTCGCCATGTGACGTGCTCCTCTCTTCCCTCCATGGCGATCCACACCTGACAGGACCTCAGACCTCTCACCCACGCCCAGCCCGGGCTCTTGGTGATCACTGGTGCTGTGCTTCTACTCTCTGGACTCCCTGAGTGCGCCGTGGCCATCACTTCCTCCAGAGAGTCCGTTATCCCCACAGCCTCTGGGCCAGGCCCCGCCTCAGCCACCGCACTGTGGCCTTCTGGTGTCATCACTGAATAAGAAGTAGTCGGGCCAGAAACCTGCGCCAGGTCCCCAGGGGAGTCAGCACCTGCAGCCAGAGATGAGAAGCGGGCGGGGGAGCATGGCAGACGGGGTCCTGCAGTCCGTGGTGGATTGAAACCCACTCTACCCACACTCAAATCCCCTCGCAGGATTTAGAGCAAATCGCTTCATCTGTACACTGAATTTCCTCAAGTACAAAAGGCAAATAATTATAGTCCATTCTTCTGAGGATTTATAGATATTTAACAAGAAGATTGGTGTGAAACATTCAGATTCATGCATGGCACACCGCAGACATTCAGTAATTGTTGGCTGATAAGTATGCAGTTGTTAGTTTGTGTCTGAGGCTCGGCGTGTACTGTGCCCAATGAGTCTGTGCTGAGTAGCGACGGCTTCTCCTCCCGATCTCATTCACATCAGCTCAGTGTTTTATGGTATCAGATAAATTTCACCGGAGTTTAAAATAGTACACAAAAGTTCACAAGCCATTGGTGTCCAGCTCCGTGTATTTTCACAAAATGAGATCCCGTGTGTAACCAGCGGCTGGATCAAGGACAAACATTCGCAGAACCCCTGAAGCTGCCACCTCCCCTTGAACCACCCATCCTGGGGCAGCTGCTCCCGTGTACAGGCAGCCCTCGCCACTGAGGACCTTCGTGTGAGCACAGCCCACAGGGACCTCCCATATGGGGCTGCTTCTACCTCTTCCACTTTGGGAGGAGGCGGAGCCTCCATATAGAAAATATGCCACTGCGGAAAATCTGTAGCTCCTGATTTCAGATTTCCACAGAGCTATAGTACTTGAAGCAGAGTGGTATTGGCATGAGGGCAGACGTGCAGAAGGACAGAAGTGATTTCAGGACACATAAGGAAATCATAACTCTGTGGCTATTGGTTGACAGGGCGCCAAGACCATTCAGTGGCAAAAGGAGACTCTCTTCAATACATGGTGCTGGCAGGGAAAATCCTCATGCAAAGGAGTGAAGGGGGATTCCTACATCACACCGTACGCAAAAATTAACTCCCAATGGAGCAGAGATCAAAACGTAAGAATTAAAACTATGAAACTTTTAGAAGAAAACCCAACTGTCCATCCTTGTAACCTTGGATTAACTAATGATTTATTAGATATAAAACCTAGTAAAGTGCAGGAAAGAAAAATAGACAAGTTAGAATTCCTTAACAATAAAAATATCAGTGAAAAAAATAGATTTAAGAAAACCCACAGAAAAAGAGAAAATATTTACAAGTGTTCCCTTCATATACAATGAGCAAAAGTTTTGAATAAATATTTCTTTTAAGAAGTTATATAAAGGTCCAAAAGCATGTGGAAATGTATTAGACATATTAATTATGAGCAAAATTAAAATCAAAAGCAACAGTGTGATGTCTCTGCACACTACAATAACTATAATAAAGGTCAACAGAAATAAGGGTTGGTGAAGATATTTGAAATATTAAACCCTCAACCTTTGCTGGAGGAAATATGCAGTTGTGCAGACAATAGGATAAAGTTTGGTAGTTTTCCAGAAGGTTAAGAATAGTTATATTATGACTCCGCATTTTCATTTCTGGGAATCTACCCAAGAGCATGAAAACATAGCTCCACACAAAATCTGTACGTGAGTGTGCACAGAAGCCTTGGCATGAGTGCCTGAAGTAGAAACGACCTCATTATCCAGCCGTTGATGGTCCGATAACCAAAGAGGGTCCAGCCGAGCAATACTCAGCCACGAGAAAGAAAAAGTGCTAATGCGTGTCGCAGCACAGACAGACCTTGAAAACACTATGCACAGTTCATACAATCAGACCCAAAACCCACGCAGTGCGCGATTCCACTCATCTCAGTGCCAACAGCAGCCAAACCCACAGAAACAGAAGGCTCCTGCAGGATGCCAGAGCATGGAGCAGGGGTGTGAGGAGAGGTTTCCACAGGAGGGATTTCTTTCTGGGGTGAGGAAAGGTTCTGGGTTAAATAGTCAGTGACGATGGTTGCTCGATCTTATGAATATACTGAGAAAACACAAAATTGTACAACAAAAATGGCAGTTTGTAGTACAGAAATTGTACTGTAATTTCAAAAAGAGATAAAATAGCCCCAGAGTTGTTTGTGTTTGGAGCTATTGTGCGTGACAACACACACACATCCTTGGATGGCTTCTGATGCTCACACGCACGTCTGTTCTGTGTGATGGCCCTGCGTCCTGGGAACGCCTGCATCCTGTGTGATGAACGTGGGTGAACCTGTTTCCCACAGGGAGGACTGACCCACGCCCCCAGTGCCACACCAGCAGGCTGTGGGCCGCGGCCGCCCAGCTCCTGATGGCGCCTGCCGTGCCCGCTGTGTCCACTCTGCCGGGAACCGGGCACGTGCACATCCCCTCCCTGTCCTGTGCAGCTCCAGAGTGCACTCTGTGCTCACCACGTCACGCCGAGTGTGCGCCTCAAACCGGCAAGGCCAGAGTCCTGGGCCACCTTTCCTCCAAGGTACGTGGTGACCCCAAAGCCACAACTTTGCTTGAGCTGGGACCAGACGCCGCTGACGCACAGCACCGTGGGGACCACCCGCAGGGCTGAAGCTGAGGATACTCGCTGGGGCTCTCACACCAGTGGGAGCTCTCCACGGTGCTCTCCACACTCGGAGGACAGGACCGGCCCTCCCTCCTCTATCAGCACTCGTCGAGACAGGGTTCCTTCCGGAGACAGCTGCAAGGCACTCCAGCCAGCCCCAGGTCCAGATCACTCAGCTCTTCCGAGTTGTTTACTCAGGGTCGCAGCCCTGATGCTCACCCAGCACCCACCAGCAAGACAAGCTCTGTGACACTGCCGCAAGGGTGGGCGTCGTGCTGCAGCCAGATGGGGGAGCTCAGAGCCACACAGCTGCGCTCTCAGCATTCTCTGTGGCCACCAATGGGATGCGAGAGCTCAGTCCCCGCTGTCTCTGTTTCTCAGGAGGCAGATGCACATCAGTGTGCCGAGCGTTGGGGGAGCACAGGAGGAGCTCTCCGTGCAGGGCTCAGCAGCCTGCAGAGGGCCGAGGCCAAAGAACCAGGGTTTGTTGCTGAAATCCAGCTGAGCCGGTAACAGATAATCAGCCGACTCGGCAGGCGGCTGCAGGGAAAGCTGCGGGCTATGAAGTTGCAGCAGGAGAAGCAGCCTGCGCTGGGCAGGCAGCCTAGCAGGGCAGGGCCAACACCGTGGAGCCGACATGGGGGTGTCATATGTATAGCACATGCACATATATACACACACATGTGGACAGTTGTGTGTGTATACACCTGTATATGTTTGTATGTGCACTATATGAGAATATAAAAGCGCATGTGTGTTTTTATGCATATATACTGCAAGTATCCTTGTACACATAGTATGCACCTGTGCACAAATATGTACATGACAGATCTGTGTGGGGTGTGTGAGGTGCATGTGTGTCTGGGTGCACAGCCCTGTGCATGTGTGGATGTGCATATGCACACCTGCATGTGGCACACTCACATAGGGCGCTCTGCCCGGGTGGCCTCACAGCCGAGTTGTCTCCCAGTGAGGCCTGGTAAGGAGCTCCGATGTCACCAGGGTGTCAGAGGTGGCCGGGCCCTGCTGTCCAGCCAAGAGGCTCCAATCCAGGGCTCGGCTGCTTTCTCGCTGGGCTCGGCCTGCTCCGCACCCGCAGGAGAGGCAGCCCTGTGTGTCTTTCTGACTGGGTTCACTCTGCAGCCATTTTTGCAGAGACTAAACAGACTTGATGCAATGAATCACAGAACTGCACCCTTTGTCCACAAACTCCACAGAAGCAGAACGCCGTTTGGGATGAGTCGGACCCATGCAATGAGTTATGTGCTCATTAGCGTAGCCCAGCACATCCCTTTATCATATTAAGTTTATTTAAATCCTACAATTTCATTTTAAGAAACAATTCACACCCACCTTAAGGAATCATCAGTACTGCTCCAGGAAATATGATACAATCCCATTTTTACAGGGTTTGCATGGTGTGCAGCTGTGTGACAACTTGATTCCATTATGTCCTCCTCATGGGGACAGCACAAGATTGATGACACATTAGAAGTGGCATTAGAGGAAGACAACTAGGCGGGTATCTTCTCGCTTTGGCTCGGAGCGTGGAGCCGCTCTCCGTCTACACCCTCTCTGTCTCCTCACCTCCACAGAGAAAGCACACTTCCTCCTGCCTTTCTCTGCAGGGCCCTGGGGCCACGGAATTCACCAAGGATGGCCTGAGGGTGGTGACGAAAATGTGCACTTTGGCATCACCATGATTTCAAAGCTTGAATCTCCTCTGAAAATCCCATCCTGAGGCCAGGATGCTCTGAGCAGACACAGGCCTTGATCGTGTGTGTTTCCAGTGTGTATGGCCCTGGCACGCAGAGTCCCTCAGACCTCTTAAGGCAAATCCTGGAGAGAGAGGCACCAGGGGCAGATGGGTGGTGATGATCCACCCTGCACACAGACAGACTGCCTTACGATCCCCGCCAGAGCCCAGGGTTCTGCCAAGCTCTTAAGAGAGGAGGAGTTGGGAAGGGAGTGGTGGCTGGCGCTTAGCAGCAGCCTCCATATGCGCCCCCACCCCTCACAGTGCTGAGGCCGGGCCTCTGACAGCTTCGCCCTAGGCTGCCTTCCACCCACACACCGCCCGACTCTCGGATGCCCTGTCGGGTGCTCTGGGCCTGAGCCACGTGCCAGTAGATCTGCAGCTGAGATAGGAAGATGTGGGCTCCGTGTGTACCAAACAGGCTCCCCCCAGGCATCAGCTCTGTCCCCACTTCTACTTGGGACCTGATGAATAGAAATGTCACTGGAAATTGATTTTCAATATAATCCAAAGAGAAATTTATTTCTGGGTCTTTCCAAATGTAAGGTCACCCCTTGATGAGTTAGGGAAAAGTGTATTAAGTTTTCACCTTGCTGTTGGGCGTTTCTGTGTTATGTTCACGGTCAGCAGTCATCCTGAGAGCCGTAAGCTAATAACGAAAAGTTTAAATGTGGCCTTAAAAAGGTAGGATTTCTAGGACAATGGGACTCCACAGGTTCTGACTCCCAACCTCCCAAGCCAGGTGGTGGGCTCTGAGCTGAGGGCCACATGTCCTATGAAGGACCAGATAGTCAGGATTCACGCCACTGTGGCCACTCAGCCTCAGGCACACAAGAGCCCAAGCTGCAGCCAGGCAGTCATAGCAGATGAGGGGAGCCGATTCCAGGACCGAGCGACGGCTGGCTCAGCCCCAGGCCTCCAGTCCTGGATCGTGGGTAGGTCCAAGGGACTGGTCTGTCTGTGTCACTTTGACAGCTTTGCATAAGCAAATTCAATTTCCAGGTTGTCTTTGACTGGGGAGTAAATTTTATGTACTCCAGGACCTTGATCTGCTTACTGTAGGCTGCTGTTCGACAATACCGTATATTAATTGGGTTTCTTAATGTGATAGCTATTATTCAGATAGCTCAGAGGAATGAAGAGAGATAAAATTCATGAGCAAAATTGTTGCTCTTTTACAGTCTTGCTCCAAACCATGTTTTGTTCTAACAGAATTACATTCCCTGGATGCACTTGGATTTCCAAGGTAAAAAGAATTGCCGGCCCCTCCCCATTGGATGGATGGCTCTGTTGGAATCCAGAAAGTCTTGTTAACAACATTAATGTGCGACTACCTGCATTTTAATCATGCAAAGACAAACTTGGGCCATTCTATACTGGTGGAGCATCACTAATTCTAGTTATACGATAACTATGTAGCACTGGATTTTGGAAATTAGGCCTCTGAGATCCATTAGCTGTGTGGTGCGCCATTGCTAAATGAATGGTTGTATTATTATCAAGGTAATTCAAAACAAATTTCAAGCTGTGACAATAAAATGGTTCTGGTAGAAGGTTGGGGTTTGTGCTGAAATTGCCCATCGGAATGAGAACAGCTATGTTTCAACTTGGATTTTTGGTGAACTGATTTTACTTACTCATTTGAATTAAATTCTGAATAAATTTTTTACCAATGTGATAATAGCAGACTTGGGCCAACTGTGATTATCGGTTAATAATGCAATGGCATCTCTTTCACTCCACTTAACTGGTGATGGTTCCTGGCCTAAGATTACACTGTTCTTATGTCAGAGATAGAGAGGAATGTCGCTGATTCACAGCAGCACCCTTCCACAGGGGACAGCTAGCCTATGCAAATGCTCAGCCTGCTGCACCTGGCTTCCAAAGGTCCATTTCCGTTCCCCTGGGTACCTGTGGGGAAGACATCTCAGGGTAAAAAATGCTTCCGTGTAGATAACTCACCAACTCGCCCTCTGGTTTCCAGTGCTAGAGGGTTAGCTGAGAATTCTGCAGCTCTCCGTGGTTATCTGCCCACGCCGGCGGCCCCTTACTGGACCGTGACTATCTGCTCCCCGCCTCTCCCCAGTGCTGCTTGGTGTAGTCAATGGGCAGCAAACACGTGTCAAGTGAACAGATAAAGGCTGTTGTAGTGATCGTGTTTTGGGGATCCCTGGGGGTGCTGTAATGAGAGCACCAAGGACACAGCTCCAGAGGAGTCCCCAGGGATGTGTAAAGCACCCCCCGCTTCTCCTCACTCCCCCACTCACCGTAGGATCGGGAGGTGCCACCTGCGTTCGCAGCGGGTCTCCACAGCTCACACAGCAGCTCCTGATGCTCCCGCCTCCAGAGTTGCCAGAGAGCAGCGGTCCCCACAGAGCTCACCACAGCGGACTCTGGAGGGCTCACTTGGCTGCCAGCCGGCCCCGGCCTCCATTCCCCCCACTGACGAGCCACCGGCTGTGCTAAGTGGCTTTGAAGACTAAATCCTTCTACTGCCAGGCAGACCTGGGAGAAACTCAGCAAGGAAACAGAAGCCGCCGCCCAGTGTAAAACTGGTGGCCTCCTGGGGTCTGAGGCACAGAGGACGTTGTGAGGCCGCAGCAAGAGTGAGCATGTGGTGGGAGGGGAGACGGTCTCACTGCCTCTGATCCAGCAGCTAAAGATCACCCTGGCTCTCAGTGATTTCTCCTTCCTTCCTTCGAATGGAGGTCATGGCCACCCACCGACAGCCACGCCTCTGCCTGTGGGTGTGTCTTCAAACCCAGGGTATAGCAGGTTCCTCTTCAAAAAACAAAACAGACGTGCTTGACAGTTGTTTCCTGAACAGTTTTACCTGACCCTGGCCTTTGAAGGCTGCGATGTCAGTGTGTCCCAGTAGTTAGAAGCGTCGGCTCAGGCTTCCTGAGTCCAAGCCCAACCCCAAGGTTACTGTGAGTCACTTACCCTCCTGTGTGCAAGATGACACTAACACCAGCCTGTAGGGCGCTGATGAGGACTGGGCAGGTTGGTCCGCAGAGTGCTGGGACTATGCCAAACACCTCAAACGAGGAGCACCTGAAATGTGAGCCACCCATGGTGCCCGCCACCAACTCACCCTCAAGGGCCTGCCCCTGAAGGGGTCTGATCTTAGCAATGGGAGGCTCTTCTGGGCCCTTGGGGACAGTCTCAGCCTCCTCTTCAGGAGCGCCCCCCACAGATGTGACGGGCTGTTGGGGCACAGGCCTCTGGACGTCATGCTGGCCTCTTCACCATGCACTTACAGTAGCGATGAGCGAGCATCACTTTCATGGCTGGTACCTCACCCAGAGGGCCAGTTGAGCAGGCGAGGGTCATGCTTCTGTGATTCAGGAGAAAAGGCCATTGATTTGCCCAGGCCCCTACCCAAGGCCAAGTCACCAAAAGTGCCTGAGCCTCTCAGGAAAGACGCTTTGTCACTAACGGACATAACTGTGCCTCGAGCCACACCAAGACCCAGAGTGGGAGCATGCAGACTTAGAAAATCGGATCTCTTCACAGCACTCAGCAAACGCGGCAGTCAAGTACCGATCTGTTCACACCCTCTGGATCCGGTGGCCACTCACAAACCACAGCTGCATGAAGGACGGAGTCGGGCTCGCCACGCCCTCCGCCAGCCTGGCTCATCTGCCCTGCCCTCACACTATGAAGAACCAGGGCCACACAGATCGAGGAAGGGAGACAGACATCAGACCCTGCGTGTCCAATAGAATTACAAAGGGAACGCCCCCCGGAAGCTGGCGGGAGGACGGGAGTGGGCCGTGAGCCACTCCCCCTGCCACGCTTCCACAGGGCCCCACTGCGGCCCTGAGCCAATCTGACCTGCTATCTGTTTAAAGATAAAGCTTTATTGGAACACAGCTGTGCTCACTCGGTTCTGGGCCGCCCACGGATACTTTGGTGCTGTATTTGTAGTGTTTGAGTAATTGCAACCAAAATCGATTTGGCCACCAAGTCAGGAATGCTGCCTGGCCTTCACAGAGAGTCTCCGCTGACCTCCACTTCAACACGCAGACACGAAGAGGGATGTGAACAGCCATGGCATGGTGAGAGCTCCCTCCCTGTGCCGGGGATCCGCTCTCCCCTCAGCTTTAGCAACCAGATGTCCTCTTTTACTGGGCAATGCCCACGACTAGGGAGTGCCCTGCCATCTTGAAATCTTGGCCCCTGGGCTCTCAGAGGTCCAGAATGGGGTCCACAGCGGTAGCTTCTGTGGCTCTTGGGATGGTCATTGCGGGGGAAACCATAGGGCTGGTCTGAGCTGGCCTTTGTGACGGTGCTACCCAGACGCAGCACCCTGCAGTGCCCAGCACCCCTGCAGCCGGGTCAGCAGAGCGGGAGAGGAGTCTCTCAGAATCCTTTATGGCTACTCCCAGCGGCAATGGGAATGGTTCTCTGATTTATCATTTTAATTAAGGGCTTCTTAGCTTTAATTCTGAAAGTTAAGCAAGCTGTCTTTATATGTAAATCATGGGCAAGTGAATTATCACACGCGTGAGCAGGTGCACACAGTCATCTGAGCAGAGCACGCTACCCCCAGGCCCCATCTGGGGATCTTAAGGGTCCTGAGGCAGCAGCCAGACTGTGGGACTCTCAGCCTGAGGACAATGAGGACACCCGGGAAAGCAGGCTGGGCCCGCGGGGGACATGGCTCTCTGCCTCCCCAGAACCATCTCCACCTGCCCCGGCCCAGCTGCTGGGACCTGTGGACTCCCGGACAGCCCGTGCTCAGCCCTGCAGGGTGGCTGCCCCCTCTGACTAGCTCGAGGGCAGTGACATGAGACAGACACCAGCCAGATTAGGGGTCAGCTTCCGGTCCTGCAGTGGAAAGCAGAGGGATGGGGCTCTCCGCTGGGGCTGGGTGGGGCCGCAGACCCCCAGCATCCAGCCCACTGGCCTCTCCCTGGCCTTGTGGCCTGTGGAATATTTGCTCCTCCTTGTAGTCTTCCCCGAGGGTGACATGCCACAGCCCCTCTCGTGTGCAGAGGACACATTCTAAGACCCCATGGATGCCTGAAGTTAGGGACAGTACAGAGACCACACAACCCATTTCTCCTATATGAGTTCACCTAGAGTAAAATCTCATATAAGTTAGGTGCAGTAAGAGATTAACAATAATAACTGATAACACATATATATAAACATATTTATAAACATATGTATAAACAAGATGATAAAGTTATAAGGAGTGCTCTCTCTGCCTCGATCTTAAAGTACTGCACTATAGTGAATCACTGTTCTCTTGGCGGTTCTGCGCAGTGATCCAGTGCCCACCTGGCATAGGCCCTGGCATGCGGCATGAGGCTACTGCTGACTTTTTGAGGAAACACAGCGAGGGGTGAGGCCGGAGCAGCTGCTCCCGTGTGTGCATCGAGGCGTTCCAGGCGGGGGTGCCGCTCCAGGGCGGGGTCTTCACCACTGTCCCTGACATGGTCTCTGTCCCTGCACTGTGTGACAGAGATCCGGTCTTGCAGCCAGGAGAGAGCTTCCAGGATACCAGGCCCTTCCTCCCTGCAGACAGACACGGCTCCCTTCCTGCTCTGGGAAAGCGAGGACAGCCACCCCTGCCTGGGGCTCTATGGGGTGCACTCCTTCCGCCATGTACCGCCCCCCAAGGCACGTTGTGTTCTGTCGGGCAGACTCGAGACCAAAGCTCAGGCGCAGTGGCACAGTGCTGCGGCTGGCGCAGTGGCAGGCCTGGCTTCAGTGCCTTGCCATGTGGGCATGGGCACCAACCTCCGCTGCCTGCACCCTGCTGCTGCGAGCCTCTCCTTTAATTTTCAACTTGCAGTTATGTTTGGTTCTTCCAAAGATCTTAAAAGAGACTGAAAAATGGTGTGATTTTCTTAGGCAATATTTTTCAGTTTCTGTGCCAGTGATAAGGAACTGGATTAAAAATTGTCCACTGGCGAGGTGAGTAAATATCCACCTATTCGCCATAAGCAAGACAGCTATGGCAGCTGCCAGTGTAGAAGAGTCTTATTTTTTCAGCCCAGTATGTTTTTGTGTCTCTCCACAGCCCTAGGTGTAGACTGTGGGTGAGGGAGCCCTGTGCTCCCAGGGCAGAGAGAGCCCTGTGGATGACCGTGTGCAGTCCACTCGGGGAGCAGCTCTCCTCCCGGGTTCACGTCCAAAGGCTCCTGGAGTGGGTGGAAGGTGCGGAGGACTTCGTTTTAATAACGTCTTGTGGTGCTGGCCTGGATCTCATAAGGGGTTTGACGCGGCCTCACGGCAGTGGAAAACTTGCAAGGACTGGGCTCCCGAGCTGTGGTCTGTTACCGTGCCCGGGAATAAGTGCTAATTACCTTCTCTGCCACACTGAGGGGTTGCTGGTGTTTTTCCTCTCTTCCAAGTGCACTGTGCAGGGATGTGTAGTGGCTGTGAAGGGTCTAACGGGTCATCCCGTTAGCGTGAGGCGTGCAGGTGCCTCTGCGGCCGGTGCGAGCTGCAGGGAGACGGGCGCCTGGGGGGAGGACTCCCTGCCTTTGTCCGAAGACTTGGCCGCCACCTGGCTGCCACCCCTGTCTGGGCAAGTGGGACTACATGACCAGCCTCCTCCATGCAGTCTCACGTCCACACCCACCCCTGTTGTATGCCCAGAGCCCCTGGCTCTAAGGAGAGGCCATGGCTGGTTGTTTGCTGGTACAGCTGCCGGGTAGTGGGAGGAGCAGTCACAACCCATGTGCAGAGGGTGCGCACACCCCTGGTAACGGACCCATGGGAGAGTGTCTTCACACTAAAAAATGGGGCACTGATCAAGCTCTGTGTGCCAGGACTCTTTCAGCAGCAAGTGGCAACACCAAACTCAGTGTTCAGAGCAAAAAAGTAACACAGAAATCCAGGGCGCAAGTTCATGTGCCACTTGAACCAGAGGCTGAAGGCGTTACCAAGGCCTGGCCTCTCTCTAGACCTGCTGCCCCTGGGAGGGACCGCTGTCAGGCTCTGGTGAGGGCAGACCCAGCCCGTACACCCCCAGGCTTAGAGAGAGGGAGAAGGACAGAGGCTTTTCCTGGCAGTGTTCTTACAAACCTCCTCCAGCTTTGCACTCATGGGTCACACGTAGCACCACTGCACACGCGTGTTTGTTGGATGAGCTGTGGTATTAAGAGAAAGTCAAAGATCAGTACCCACGGAATTTAAATCTGCTGGGGACACACAGGCGCTAACAAAATCCTGACATAAAAAACATGTAATAAAAAAAGATATGTGTGGGCCAGGGATTTAGTTCTGTGGTTCTGGTGCCTATTTTGTAAGTGCAAGGGCCCAAGTTTGATCCCTAGTAACCACATACCACGATGCTGGGCATGGTGACTCACACCTATAATCCCAGCACTCGGGAGGCAGAGGCAGGAAGATTGCTGTCAGTTCAAGGCTGAGTTCAGGACCAGCCTGAACTATAAAGTGAGACCTTGTCTCAAAAAACAAACAAAAAAAAAGAACTGTGTTCCTACAGAACAACAGTCACCAAACTGTGGCTTGCTGCTACAGCTGGTCCTCTGTCTGTGTTTATAAATATAGTTTTATCAGGACACAGCAAAGCCCATGGTGTGCATATTGTCCATGGCTGTATGCAGCAGCAGAATAAACAAGCAGTCCATGACACTGCAGCAGCAGAATAAACAATCGCGATAGTGGGGTGTGTGCTGCTTGGCCCTTTCCAGATCAGTGACCCACCCCCGCTTCAGAGCGCATGAGGAGGAGCCAGACTCAAGGAGACAGGTGCGTGTTTCCCTGGAGATACGGGAGGTGGGTCTCAGGAGTAATAGGTTTGAACTGGGAAGGAGGAGCTGTGAGATGGCACCGCTCGGCCTCCTTGGGAAGGAGCTGTGGCTCTAAGGAGTAGGCTCTAAGATGTGGCCTACTCTTAGGATTGACTATTGTGCGTGGGAGGAGGGGGTGGGAGCAACAGCGTAAGGGAAGATGAAAGGAGGAACCCAGAGGGTGCAGGCCTGCAGCGGGAGGGAGCCGGGTGTGGGCTGAGATTCAAAGCTGCGTAGAACTGGAGCACAGCTCCAGGGATTGTGGCTTCTGGGCAGGTTTTATGTTGACTCTTATTTGTTTGTGAGTGTGAACATGAAACAAAGTTTCCTCCAGCAGGAGACCGGCTGGGACACCAAGAGAGTCATTAACTCTCTGCTCAGCCCTTCTTCCCACTGATTGTGTGTGTAGCCAGCAAGTAGGTCCGGGTTGGAAGAAAAGACCCCCTTGGTGCCGACAGACTAGTCTGACTACACTAACCTGTGTCCTCGGCTTCAGTGGCTCCTGTTTGAGTCACCTAATTAGTTAACCATCTGACTAGCACCTAGTGCAGCCCTGGCTGGATATGGAGTAGGAAAGTGTGCGGCTGTAGGGCTGTATCTGTTGCCTCCTCCCTGACCTGGGCAGGCATCACTAATCCATCCCACTTGTCTCTCTGTGGATCCAGATGGATCTCTGGGCTCCACCCTCCTAGGCACCCAGGAAAGGTCCATGTGCTGCTCTGGATCAGGTGCTCAGAAATGCTGGGGGAACGGAAGCAGGAGGGTTTGTGTGACGCATGTGAATCCCTCCATGGCAATAGCTGTCCCCTTCAGAGCTTCACTGGGGAGACTGAGAAACACAATGCACATTTGCTGCATTAAGCCTTGGAACTCAAGGGTCTTGGGAGATTTATTTGTTTTTAATGCCAGACAAGAATGTCATTGCAAAGCCATAAACTACAATAGAAAATTGAAAAGCCATGTGGAAAACTCAGCAGATGTGTGTCAAGTCCCCTCATGGGTCAGGCCACGTGCCAGGGGGCCTGTGTGTGTAGGGAAGCCACTTGGTCAAGGCACAGCCACAGGCCCGGTCCCGGGTCCAGCGAGGGTGGATGGAGGTGGCAGCTTGGGCTGTTGCTCTGCCCACTGCAGCGGCCCTGGCTGTGGACGGTGCTCTGCTGTAGTTAGCTGAGTCCCCAGGTGGTACCCCACAGCACCCCAGGGCAACCTGCTGGTGTCCAGACACAGCTGCACTTTGCTATTCTTAGCATTTATGATGCCGTCTCCCTTGTCTGTCACCTTGGAAGCATACTGGTCCACAGCAGAGCTGGGAAAGAGGAAGATTTGTTCTCGTTCTGTCCCCTCTCATTGTTTAATCTCCCTTCCTTCTCTCCGGCTCCCTGCCCCCGGGGCTGCTGCCCGCACACCCACAGTGCTGCAGGCCTCAGTTTTCCTACCTCTGCTGCCCTCCCTATCTTGCCTTCCCTCCGCTCTCTGCACCCAGCAGCCGCTTCATACCCAGCTGGAGTTCTCGGAGTCCACTGTCCACCAGCAATGCGGGCTGAGCTTCCCAGAGGCCATTCCGTGTGCTGCCCGCCTGTCAGGGAGGAGGCTGGGGGAGGTGGACATGGGCTCTGGAGAACGAATTGCGTTCCACTGGGTGGAATCAGACAGGCCCAACATTCTAAAAGGATGTAACTTTATGTTCCCTGGGAAGCCTCGGGTACCATGGTCAGCCGCGCCTTTGCTGGTTGTGGAATGGACGTTCTCTCCAAGTCAGTGCAGAATCCCGGGGATGTGCTCACGCGCCCGGTGCTGACCCGAGCACGGAGTGAAAGGTCTGTCTAGAGCTCATCTGAGGGAGCATTTCACTGCCCAGAATGTCCCTCCCATCCCCGGACCTCACCAGCCTGCGGCGCCAGGCTGGAGCCATCCGCAGACGCCATGAGGCGGTGGCTGCCAGGCCGACCTGAGGGTTGAACAATCCCTTTTTCACCCTTGTCACCCACTACCCGTCTGTCCCTCCCACTTGCTGCTCAGCCAAGTCTGGGCTGTGACAGACAAAACCACATCCCAATCAAGCTGCTAAGAGCTAAGGTCCCTGGCAATGCGGGTTCACTCCGCGGCCCCTTCCGCCACGTTCTCAGCCTGTTTTCGGTTCTGCCGACCTGGCCCCGGGCAGATCAGACTTCTCAAGCCCAGCAGCCCAGCCCCCGGGGGATAGAAGAGGGCTCCTCTCCTTGCCAGAGCCCTTCTGCTGGCCCTGAGCTCCACCCCAACTCGCACCCCGGGGTGAGGGCGGGCCTCACCCTTCCTAAGGCCTTCTGTGGTGTGGACGGGGACTTAAGTGGGCCCTCAAAATGGGGAGGGCTCCCCAGAGGAAATCCGGGATGCGGACAGGCCTGTGCGCTCTCTCCTCGTCCCCTCCTGGGCTCCCATGTCGCTGTCTTCGGGACCCCACCACTCACTCCAACCCTCAGGACCTACCGGCCAGTGACCTACGCTGGTGTTGCCTCTGCATCCCTTCTGGGTCGCTCACTTCCCACCCACTCTCCCACCCCACCCCAGGGCTGGGCGGGACCTCGGAGATACCCAGGGAGCTGAGCTGGCTGCTAGTCTCCTGGCGCGCTGCTGCTGTCTGCCTTCCTGTTGGAGCCAGGTCAAAGCTGGCGTGCAGGGCTGAGTGGCTCATTATGAATGCAAATGTCCCTCTATATTCGAGTTATTCAAAAGCTCTCAGAGCCAAAGTGCGCTACTTTTTTTTTTTTTTTTTTTTGCAAAATAAAATGGCTAATTAAATTGCATACACTTTCTGAATTTAAAAAAAAAATCCTGTAAAATAAACATCTGTGCACTTGAGGTTTATCCAGCCTTCCATGCAAGCTGCATCTTTATGTGATGGAACACAACTCGTATGCTGCACTAAAATCACAGCACAAGCCAGGGTGAGAGCCTTAGGTTACAGATGCAGGGGGCACACAAGGAAAAAGGAGAGAACTTGGGTAAAGTTAAGGTAAACTCTTTAAAAATTGCATGTGTTGTTGTTAGTATTCCCTAAGTACATCGTGATGTGTAGTGTGACTCAAGCCTTTCACGCCTTGGTTAGATAGAGTCAGAGGCCCACTACCCTGGCATTGCCCACACTGAAGGAAATTCTTGGGTTTCTGTGGCTGGCACTATGCAGCAGGAGTTCTGGGCTTCTGGCGGAAGCTGAGATGCATGCCGGTCACCCACGACTCTGGGGCTTTGTTTACAGCATTCCCCAGGGAAGGAAGCCACACTACAGGATGAGGACTGGCAGGGAAGAGCACACAGCTCCTGCTGAAAACCGCCTCCTCAGCCCTCACTGTGCCCCTGGGAGCACCTGGCTTACGGAGATGAGTCAAGAGTCCTGAATCACAGCGAACAGCAAGACTCTCCTACAGGGAGGTGTCCCGGGCTCATGTTCCCTGATGGCCGCACAATTCAGCCTTTCTTCAAGCTCACAGCCAAGCGCACCCCCAGAGCAAAGGGAGGCTGATTTTAATGGGAAGGGGCCACGTGGCCTCCTGCAGGAGCGGGGTGAGGCTGGGCTCCAGTGCGTGGGCCCTGGCCCCGATCTGGGTGCGTCTGGCCCAGGGTGGAGCAGTGGGGCGCACTGCTGGATCAGAGGAGCGTCTGCAGCCCGTCCACACGCTGTGTGGACCACAGTGTGCAGATGAGACCAGCCGGCATCTGCTGAGAGGGCCCCGGAGGTGGATGGGGCACCCTCTCCCCAGCGCCAGCTGGTCTCCCTCTAGGACACTGGGGATCCTCCATCCCATTTACACTCCTCACCCCACCTGAGCAGTGGTGGCCTCGCCCTGTGCGCCCTCCTTCTCTGCAACCTGTAGGCAGGCACTGCTGGCACCCGGAGCTCGGCAGGTCCTGGGTTCCCCTCCTTTGCCACCTGCACACCGCAGATAAGGCAATGGGGCTGGAGAGTGCGGGAATCTTGGCTCGCAGTGACCAGCTCGGTAAATGGCAGAGCTAGAAATCAGCCTTGGCTCTGCTCTGAAACGCTCCAATAAAACGACTCTGCGGAAAACACCAGCTGCACGGTGAGCACGGTGCGGGCAGCAGAGGCGCAGACTACAGGCTCCCGTCACTGCCAACCTCTTCCCTTAGCCTTTTGGGGTGTCTCCTGGGCCCCCAGCCCTCCACCTAGCTGTCCTCCTCCTCTCGAAAGCCCACTAGTGAAATAACAGGTCTTGTTTTGGTACAAGCCTGTGGTACTTCATGTGTAGATGTTTTTGTTTTGCAAAAATATCAACTACGTGCCATTTTCCTCTTAATTTTGAAGCTTCTTAGTTAGAGGGAGTTTAACCTGTGTAGTCAGTCACACTCAACTCAATATGGTTCCTAGAGAACCTGTTGTGGAATTCTCCCGGGACCTGGTGGAGCACTGGAGACAACAATGGGATGTCGATGGTGATGGTGATGGTGACAGTGGGGAAGCACCTGACACCCTCCAGCACTGACAGCTTCCCGGCGTTATTTTAAGTCCTTCACATGCATCAGCTCACCTAGTGCTTCCGATTACTGGGTGACATGTCTTCCCACAGCAGATGGGCGCCCGAGACCAGAGCTGGAGCGAGTTCACCAGGATCCCAGCCAGCGAGTGGCAGAGCTGGAATGTAACCCTCAGCCAGCTGGATCCGCAGGACACTCTCGGCCACCACCCTGCCTGTGCCGGGAGACAGCATGCACACATGGGTGCTCACGCGCGCGCACACACACACACACACACACACACAACAATTAAATAACAGTTCAAAGAATGATCTTCAGGGCTCATTATTTAATGTATTCATTCATCTAACATCTGAGCGGCTATTGTGCACTGAGCCTGGGTAAGAGTGGACCAAGCAGCTGTGCCTTTGTGGAGCGGAATGCAGAGGGAGAGGGCTTTCCGCCCTGCTGGAAGATCCAGGCTCAGGAGAGGGGCCGGGGAGGACTGGGAGGAACCAGGCAGAGGGTGCCGCAGGGCTGGGAATGGTGGTGGCTCTTCCGGGCTCCAGACCCTCCATCTGTTTGCTCAGTGAGAGTAACAAGTGCTCTGAGAGGTGCGAGGTAGTGACAAGAGGTCACCCCCACCTGACCTTCCCCCTGGGCCTCTGGAAGGAGAAGGTGGGGTGGGCTGGGGCCTTGAAGAGCGAGTCGCTGTCTCAGTCTGCTTTCTTGTCACTGGAGCACAATACCTGGTACCTGAAACTGAAAGCAGCTGTTCGACTCATGGCTTCCGAGGGCTCAGTCCCTGGCCGGCATGCTCCAGAGCAGACATCACATTGGAGTGGCCTGGTGGAGGACAGCGCTCACTTCACAGTGGCTGGGAAGTAGAGCAGGTTGGACTGAGCTCCTGAGAGGAAAGGGCCAAAGACCAACATGGACCCCAAGGTCACGCCTCCCTCTGTGACCCAAGCAGAACACCCAGAAGTGTGCTTCACCAGTCCTCTAGATGGCGCTCCAGCCGATCAACTCGACAGTTAAGCCTAACAGCCTCTGAAGCACCAAGCAGGTGAAAGCTCTGAAAGGAAGCATCTTCCTCCTCCAGCTCTGCCTTCTTCAATCCGCACAAGCCCAGATGCTGCCCACCCCAACTGGGATGAACAAGGGACAGCAGTTCCTCTGCTGGGCTTTCAGCTCCATCCCCAAATCAGTTTCACCGGGTGACACTGTGTTCTGCACCCAGGAGGCAGCCTGGGGTCTTCCTGTGGAGAGAGTGGAGGTCACTTAGCAGAAAGGGGAGGTCTGGGGGGGTGAGGGAGCTCAGTGTCAGGGGAGAAGTGTTTCCATCGGTCTCAGCTCCGTTCCCAGCCGGCCCCCAAAGCAGCAGGGCCACTGGCATCCCCCAGGCCTGCTAGGGCCTCTTCTTCAGGAAAGTGGGGCAACAGAAAGCAGCCGCCTCCACCATATGTGTTGTTTTAGATTCGTGCCTTAACCGCACAGGCAGCACGGGAGCGTCCCGCGGCTCCCTGGCGCCACCTCAGATCCCTTCCCCCGAGTCAACCAGTGTTTTCCTCTCTGTCTTCTCTCTCCCATGCAGTTAAAAGTATATGTAAATGTGCACAGATTTGTTTTCCATTGCACTTAAGACATACAGCACTGCCATAGTGCTGACGTAAAGAGCCGCTTCCTGCCCGACAGCGAGCTTAGAGCTGCTCAGAGAGGCGCGGAGGCGAAGACAGAGCCAAGCGCTTTGCGTGCAGCCGCCTTCTGGAAATGTCACCTGGTACTACTGTTAATTGGGCAAGCCCAAATGGGGTGGGAGACAGAACAAGGATTTGCAAACTGTTAAAGCTTTGGATTTTTAAATGGACCTCCAAAATGGTGACAGCAAGATGGCCCGAGGGAGAGTCGTGGAGGTGGGACCGGTGTTCCCAGGGAGAGCTGGTCCTCAGCCACATGGAGCAGCTCTGAGCTGCTTCCAAGGCAGCAGGAAGCGGGGTGCGCGGGGCAGTGTGAGCAACTCCCAGCGCTTTGCAGGGAGTCATGAGGAACCAGGATCCGAATCCCAAGTGCAGCGACCAGTTCCAGACCCAGCGCCTGCGTCCTAACGCTGAGCAGTCGGGCTGCCTGGCCGAGCCTGAGCGGTCCAGGGGCTGCGGCCCTTCGGCTTTCCGCTGCCAGGGCCTTCTCTTCCCCACCCACACCCAGCTCCTCCCAGGGCGCGCGGTCCGTCGCTCGGCCTCCTTCTTGGTCCCGCCTTTCCCTGGAAAAAGCAAAGAAAACCTCACACTTCATAAATTTTAACAACCTTTTCAACTGATGTGTTCTGCGTCTGAATTGTTTTATCTGTCTGACTTTGATTGTGAGCCCGCGGGCTGAGACCTCGTCCCGTTTCATCTCTGTGCAGCTCCGGGCACACTCTTGGCACTGGGCTCGTGAAAACCCACGAGAAGATAAACACATGCAAACATCTATAATTGTTTTATTTAGAGCCGTCTGACAATAGATCAGAGATGTGTTTGCACCTACACATCAGAGACTTCGCCGCGATTGCGTTGCGTGTCTTAATCTGTCCTTGGGTATTAGTCATTTGTAAAACATGACTTGTTTGCTTAGATTTTTTTCTTCATAGCTATAAATATGTGCAAAATAGAGAGAAAAAACCTAATCTTTGATTTCTGATTAACTTTTCCAAATACTCGAGCTAGCTAGAGTCGGCTCTGCTGCCTGGTTACTGATAAACGAGACTGAGCATTTCTTTTGAAAACATTTCCTTCTGCCCACGTGTTAAATGACGTTAAAACAAAGGGTTTAACTTGGATTCACGACAGATTTAAATTCATCAGGAGTGATTTCTTCTCTATCTGAGTTTTAAATTGCTTATGAAAGGGTAACAACTGAGCTGGCCTTGTTTTATCCAATTAATTTAACTTTCTTTCTCATGTGTAAATTTCCCAATGTTTTCCAACTGGAAAATCTCTCACTGTGAATAGAATATGCCACAATGTGCATAATTCAAAAGGTGACTCACAGAAGCAGAGGTGAGCTCCACCAGAATATTCCAGAACAGCTGGGCTATAATCCCAGCTAATCCGGGGGGAGGGGCAGCAGGCCTGTGAGTTCAAGGCCAGCTGGGAAAGGTGGTGAGACCTTGTCTCAAGAGGAAAAATAAAAAGGCCAATGCCAGTGGGAGTGGCTCAGGGGAAGAGCACTTGCCCACCTCTAGTTTCCGAGGTCCTGGGTTTGATCCCCAGTTCCACCACAAAGGAGGGAGGAGGACAGTGGGGACGTAGTAGAACGTAGGTCATCTTTTCCTTCAAACTTGGGGAAATGGAAACTGCACCAAGAATGTGCTGCACACAGAGCTCAGAGCCGAGTGTGCACCCCAGGGAGCTCCAGACCACTGTGAGGATACAGACAGGATAACACACATCGAGCAGAAACTGCCAAGGGCCAGAGGGCTCGCCGGGCAGGGCGGGAGGCAGCATGGGGTGGTCACCCGCACAGAAGAGGGCGGCCATGCCCCAGATGGGACAGGTGGCTCAGGGAGAAGGGCAAGTACAAAGGCCCGGGACAGGAAAGGCTCAGCTGCTCCACAAAGGGCGAAACCAGGCTGAGGAGCTGATCGGAGTCAAGGGGCGACCCAAGCTTTTCAGCTGTGCTTCTGGAGCCTTGGGAAGGGCTGAAGGGTTTTCCACTGACAGTGGGAGTGACTTCAACAGTTTGAGAGCTAGCGTTCATCTCTCTGCTGTGGGGAGATGTGTGGAGTGATAGGAGAGGGAGAAGGAGTCAGCCCTGTGTTCAGGGAAACCCACAGAGAAAGGAGGAGGAAGGGGACAGAGACGGGCCCAGACCTGCAGCACAGACAGAACCAGGAGAACCGAGAGGCCCCAACAGGGTCCCCCGAAAGATGCCTGAGTTCATTCTGCATGGGAATCCAATGGAGCTGAGGTGCTCTGCGGGCTGGAGAGTGCAGTGGCCGAGCAGGGAGACCAGCAACGGGGCCTCCTGTCTAGCGAGGAGCAGCAGGTAGGACGGAGCACATCAGACTCCACCTTGCCCTCCTACTCTTGTGTGTCCAGAGCCACCCCCTGGGGTGGGCGTCAGGTGGCACCTGCCATAGCAGTGACAGTCCATCCACTGCTGGCTGGAGGTACAGTACCCGCTGTCTGTGGCGGCCAGGTCCACGCAGGTGCCACCCTGAAGTCCCTGGCCCACGGCCGCCCTTCTGCGCCGTGGTGAGCAGGAGGCCTGGCTTCCTGCCCTGACACTTCAGGCTCTAGTCACTACGTGGCCTGTGACCCCGGCCCGAGATGAGCAGGGCCTCAACAGCCAGAGCCTCGCTGACCACACGAGCACTTCTCAGGATGCCCCTGACCCAGCCCCTCAGCCACGGGGAGAGGATGCCAGGTTCCCCGCTGGCTCCTGAAACCTCCAGACTCCCCCGCCCGCTTTCAGCTGCTGCCTATGACTTGGCACCTCTGCAGGGAGCCTTAGAGCTTCCATGAGAGCTGAAGCAGACAGCGCCTGGCTCCCTCTGCACAGGTGCCCGTGGGCTGTCCCAGCACCTGTGTATGGGGCAGGCAGGGGTGGAAGTCAGGGCCTGTTGGTAGGCTTGAATGCCGGGGAGATGCCCACCCCACTCACCCACTCTGCTCTCCAGAGAACCCCGCCCCTGTGCCCTTGTCTCCCTCTAGGGTGTGGCGTGTGTCCCCTGATTTCCTGCAGTGACTGTCTTTTCTGCACATGGGTGCTGCCCATTCTATGCCACTGGCTCAGAGCCAGTGCCAGTGCTGGGCAGCTCTTGTCAATAGGCTGGAGGACATGGGACCACACCAGCTGGGCCTGGAGCCCCACCATGACCTGTCCCACCGCTGCGAGGTGGGCAGAGCAGGTGGCAGAGCCTTTACTTGACCTAACACAGACATAGGACCAGAAGGAGAGAAGAGGTACAGTACCCGCTGAGGCCACGTAGTGACTTCTCCTTGGGAGAAGTGGCCACCTCGCAAGGACCTTCACGGTCAGGCGCAGAGCACTCTGAGCACCCAAACAGGAGAGGCAGAAACGCCTCCCGTCCAGCACCCTCCCTGTGAGGCCCGGCTGGCCAGCAGTCGGCTCTGGAGCCCCTTCAGCCCCGGTGCAGCTACTCAGCTCTGAAATCCCGGTGCAGAAGCAGCCAACAAAGCCACGGGGCTGGGGCCAAGCGAATCCCCGAAAGACCAGACCGTGGCAGAAACTGACCCTCATCCCACGTCGGTGTGACAGCAACACATATGCCGTGGGCACTGCTCCCGGGTACTCTGAGGGTCGCCAAATCCAGGGGACAGAGAAAGGAATGGGGTGCCCAGGGACTAGGGGGCTCAGGGCTCACAGGGACCGAGCTTCTGTTTGGGAGGGTGGCGACAGCTGCCCTTCAAGGGCACTCAGTGCCACAGGACTGCATATGAAAATGATTAAAATGGCAAGTTTTACATCGAGTGTTTTGCAGCAATAATAATAATAATAACACTGAGGGAAAAGTGGGAAAATGGTAGGCAGGATTTGCCTACTGCCTGTGGCCTGGCTCACTCAGCAAAGCCTCCTGCCAGAAGAAACACCAGAGCCTGGCGGGGCACATCGCCTGCCTCTGGGGAACCCCCTGTGCCCTGCCTTCAGCCTTGCCTGACCCTCCCTAGTGGCTGCTCAGCTGCCGTCTCAAGGACCACAGGCCACAGACTGTGTGGTCCCCAGACTTGGAACATGAAGTCTGAGGTCACCGTGTTACGGGGGAGACCCCTCCAGAGCAGAGACCTCTGTCCTGGCCTTGCAGCTGCTGCCCCTCCCGTGCCTTCACCTCTCTGCCCTCTGCACCTGTGTCCTAATCTCTTCGTGCAGGAACACTGGCCATCCTGGGGCAGGGCCCACCCGGTGACTGTAACGGACCTGGCGCTGTGAGGACCACATTCTGAGGTCCAGTGCATTCGGACCTCAGCATGGGACTTTGAGGGGGCCCAGAGGCCTACCCTGACCGTTCCATTGGAAGGCTGCCCCTCACCCAGCACCCCAACCCTGTCATTCTGCCTACTCCTCATTTCATCATGCCCCATGATGCCCTACACAGATGGACCAGCTGTTAAAAATTATGGAAGACTTAAGAAGCATGAGTGCTTGCTTGCTGGACACTGAAACAAAGACTTTTGCAAACAGTGATTGATTCATTTTAAAGTAACAATAACCATCACATGCCAAAAAAATCTCATATTACTAGAACTATTTCCACCCACAAAGCCTGTTGGGAGGGTGGTGAGGGCTGGCTCTGTTTGATCCCCGCAGACCCGGCTTCATGGCATGGTGGGCCTGCTCTGCATGTGCCCAGGCTGGTAGGTCAGCGTGAAACGTGTGAAGACGCAGCCCTGCACAGGTGTGGGGCGGGGACTGCAAGGGCATTTTAATCTCCTCTTCACAAGCAATTGGGTGTCTTTTTGGGATCACAAGTAGGCTATTCATAAAGGTCACCTGCAGTGTCACCACTGAGCCTGCTCTGTGACCTGTGTAAGACCTTGCGCGCTGTGGGTGCCATTTGAAGCTGTCAGGCGTGTGGGCCGTGCGATCTCCCCCACACAGCACCGGCACCGGCACTGGCACCAGCACCAGCACACCATCGGCTCTCCTGCCAGCATCCACCGAAAGGTCCTCTGAGGCTGAGAGTCCATAAACCCGATCGATGACTTCCACATCACAGCCGTACCAGGACTTGCTTCCTTCCCACTCGGGGAGTGTGGAGTGATCAGTGAAGCACTAACCCTGCATGGTCGCAGGGGCAGCTGGTGTGACTGGAATCTGGAGATCTGTACTTGAAAGAGGGCAACACGAAGGGCTGTGCTGGAGCCGGACAGTGGACAGAGGGAGGCTCGACTGGGTGACTGGGAGAGCTGTAGTCGGCACGCAGAGAGGGTCCACCAGGGAGGGGAGTGGTGACCCCCACCTCCCTCTCCTGCACCGCCTTTTCTGACCTTCTGGCTGCCTGGAGCTCACGCCTCAGAGTCTCCCTCAGCCCCGCAGAGACAGCAACCCTCCTTCCTTCCTGAGGTCTCCTCGTGTCCACCAGAAGAAGTGCACGCTGAGCCTGGCCTCCCAGGCGAGCAGCCAGTCCTGCCCACGGGCTCCACTCCCACAGAGCACTCCTGTGCCTGGAAACTCGCAGCACAGGAGATGTGAGAGGGCCACAGGCGCCTGCCTCTCCTCCCTCTGTCCCAAAGGCCGCTGCACCAGGGGCAGCCTGGTGGTGCACACGTGCTGCACACAGCCATGCCTGCGTCGTCAGTGGGGCACTATGGAGGTCTGTGGGCTTCTCTGCTGCCCAGGAGGTGGTGGCCTGGACAGCAGCCCAGGCCTGTAGTGCTGAAGGCGTCTGTGGGGCCTTGGCTGCCTCTGATAAGCAATACCTGTCTTAGAAGCTTCTTGAGGTCTACAGAGCAAACACTGGGGTCAGAAGGAGGCTTGGGGACCCTGCAGCACCTCTGTCTGTTTTGTCAGTGTGATGGCGCTGACCCCCGTGACCCCCAGTCCCTGCAGAGCTCCTCCTCTCTCTGCCCAGCCCTCTAGCTGAGGTTGAGAGCCCCAGGGCCTCCTCCTCCGGGGCCATAGGGGACCAACTCCTCCTCTGCTACGGCAGTCACCCTGGCCCCTCCTGCCTGCTATCCTCAAGGCCAAGAGCTGGTTCATCTTCCCAGGCTGGGGAGAGAGCGAGGGCACCATTATCTACACCCAGCCTTTGCCAGGTCACCTCGAAGCTTGGGAGAGCAGGACCCGGGTCTGCTCCCAGGCAGAGCAGCCAGAGCCAGGCGCCCATGCCTCAGTCAGCGCCGGACCGTTTCAGACATGGCTGCCGCCCAATTCTCCTGCGAGACGTGGACCCCGTGTGGTCGGGTCCGGAGGCAGCAGGCCCCGAGCCCGCTTTCTGGGCCCGCACACTCTGGCCCCTTCTTCCCTAGTGACACTGCCACTGCCCCAACTCCTGGGTGAAGCTGAGGGCTGCTCCCCTCACCAGGCACAAACCAGGAGGCCTGGACTGGCCATGACAGGTGAGGGAGCGAAGGGCTTGCCCTCGGAGCTGCACCGTCTGAGCAGCCGGACACACGGCAGAAGGATGTTTGGGTGAAAAGTCCATGCTAAGAGTGAGAGAGCCACAAACAGAGACCACGTGATGACACTGCACGATCGGGGCAGCCGGTCCTTTTGAATTTGGCAAGTATCAGTCTGTATGAGCCGGAGGAAGCGCAGGGGAGGCTGTCCAGTCCTAAGATGACAGCCCCAGAAGGGGGCGCTGTCTTCTGATGCTGGGCTCTGAATTCTTTGTTCCCAAAAAATATGAGGTGCCTGCTGTGCTGTAAGTACGCTAGGCCAGAGAGGACACCGCTGAGCAATTAACCCACCGCGGCTGGTGTGGTGAGCATACACAGGGCACCCACTTGCTGGATGTGGGCCTACAGGGTCCTTGACCATAAACATGTGGTAAGCCTTTTAATTCTTGTGTGTATATACCTAGCAGGGCAATGGCCGGGTCAAATGGGACCGCCAGCCTAGCTTTTTGAGGAATCTCCAAACTGATCTCCACAGGGGTTGTACGAGTCTACAGTCCCACCAACAGTGGAGAAGGGTTCCTTCTTCTCCACATCCTCGCCAACATTTGCTGTTGGCTGAATCTGAAATGGCAGCCATTGTATGTGGAGTGAGAGGAAATCTCAGTGTTGTTTTCATCTGCATCTCTCGAATGACTAATGATGTTGAGCATTTCTTCATATGCTTCTTAGCTGCTCTTACTTCTTCCTCTGAAAAATATCTGTTCATTTCAGATGCCAATTTTTGAATTGGTTCTTTAAATTTGGATGGGCTGATTTTTTTGAGCTCTTTATATATTCTAGATAGTAGCCCTTTGTCTGAGGAACAGCTGGTAAAGATTTTTTCCCACATTGTTGGTTGCCTTTTTGCTCTGTTGGTGGTTTCCTTTGCTGTGCAGAAGCTTTTTAATTAAAAGACTCATATCACAGTGACATATATGCACTCTGGGGTTCTTCTACAGAATGGAGTATTACTTTGCCATAAAAAATGATGAGTTTGAATCATTTATACTTAAATGGACATACCTTGAGGATATCCTCATAAGTGAAATAAATAGGTCACAGATAGGTACATATCACATCTTTTCTCTGGTATGAGAAAATAAAGATGTAAATGAGTTCTAGAATTGTATGTTATATATTGTGAAATAGAAAATGCTCAAAGTAAAATAGGGTGAAGGGGGAAAAATAATGAGATTAAAACAAAAAAGAAAGGAAACAAATTTTATGTGTATAGGGGGTGGTAGGGTGGGTAGGGCTATGGGAAAAAATGAGAATTAAGTTGTGTCTTATACTGGTACAAATCCCCATTATGGAGTGCAATCATGATGCGTATATGTAATGTGCCAATAAAGATTTTTAAAAAAACACGTGGCAAGCCTCCGCTATGCCGTGCTGGCCTGGAGCAGCAGCAGGCCTCAGCAGGAGCCCTTCACCAGCGCGGGACGCGGGCCCCCTGGACTCTGCATGTGAGAAACTCTGATTAAGCGGCAGCAGCACCGTTGACACAGCGGAGAGCCAAGGCCGTCAGCACAGCCCCGCAGGTGGGCAGTGGGCACAGAGAGCCCTCGGGACTCCTGCGCCCTGTGCGTGGCCCATGGCAGACTCTCCAGGACAGCATGTCCCTGAGTGCTAATGTAGGCTTTCTGGGGAGGGTGATGCAGACAGAATGAAAAAGCCAAGGGGAGGGAAGCACTTGAGCTCGGTCTGCCCTTCTGAGACCGAGAAAACGCTGCCAGAGCGGGGAAGGCACGAGGCACACGCAGCCCAGTACCCATGTGTGCGCATGGTCATCTGCATGTGCAAAGCAAGGCACACCCACTGCGTCTGTGCGTAGACCTGGGCACCCAGGGCATGGGCACTTCTTTCCAGCCCTGCAAAGACCCTGCCGTCAGCAAGGCCAGCTCCCTGACAAGCTGCCGACCCACATTCTAACAGAGACCATGCATCACCAGTTTGGTGGCAAACCTACGGTACATGCACCGCAGCAAGCTGTCTGTTGTCACTGAAAGCTCTAAAAGGTGCACCATCACCAATGAGGGTGAGTCAGCTCCCATCTTAACATGCTTTCTCCTAATTAACTTTTGTGTCCAAAGCCAAAGACACATCGAATGGGCTGGAGATTTAGCTCAGTGGTTCTGGCACCTCTCTTGCAGGTGCAAAGTCCCAGGTTCAATGCCTGGAAACCATATACAACAAAGCTGGGCGTGGGGATTCAGGCCCACCAGCAATCAGCAACACATACCACAGTGCTAGGTGTCATGGCTCACACCTCCAATCCCAGCACTCAGGAGGCAGAGGCAGGAGGACTGCTGTGAGTTTGAGGCCAATTTGAACTACACAGTGAGTTCAGGGCCAGCCTGAACTACAGAGCGAGATCCTGTCTCAAAGACACTTCAAGCCTGGGGAAAGACCCTGAGACAGTGGTGTCTGAAGAGTGTAAAACAAAAGCCTTCCATGGGCGCAGTCTTCCTTGGGGACACCTGAGCCCTCCTAGATTCTGAGTTACTGATATCGGGGTTCATTTTGAATGTTTCATGAAGAGCAGAGACCCAAAGGGGGATAACAGCGGGATTCATCTTTCCCCAAACTCTCCCCATGGCCAGCTGGAGTGGGATTTGCTCCTGGGGTATTTTCAGCCTCTCAAGTCTCATAGGAGTTAAATGTCTTGAGCTCCATGGGCAGAAGGAAGTGTAGGGAGCCAGCGCTGGCCTGTGGGCAGGAGCCTGCCCCACGTGTGCTGCACATGTCTGAGAGAACACACGCACACGCCTCCCTGAGCACACACCTGTGCGTTTGTGCCCAACCATCATCCCTGGTCAGACAGTGGCCGGGGACTGCTGGCGCCCGCAGCAGTTTGTATTCATAGACTCGTGATGAAGCCCGGGTGGATATTTCTCTGCCATCACCTTGAAACGATGGAAGCAAACCAGGGACTGGTATAATTTCAGGAAGCAGACAAGAGGAGGGAAGAGACCGGCCACGGGAGAAGCTTCCTGCCCTGCCTCCGCTGCCACATTAGCAAGACGGGCCTGGGTTCAGCGTGGTTGATATCTGAGAAAGTTTTCACAATGTTTTGTGTGGCAGTTTTGGTGTGAGCAGTGCGGCCGGCTGGGACTCTGGGGCCTCTTTTCTCTTCCCCGTGAAATGCAATTCCACATACTCTGAAGGGGTCGCCATGAAGGTCAGGCAACGGGCTTGAGTTATTGCTGTCAGAAGTAATGGCTCCACTACTACCAGGCAGGGGTGGACGGGGAGGCTCAGCCGCAGGGAAATGTGGCCTTTGATGGATGTCCTTGGCATGCTTGGGCCATGAGGGTCCCTGCAAAGGACGAGGAGCCTGCTGCCCGTGAGCGGTGACCATGCTCCTCCCTCTGCTGCTCCTCTGCCCCGCCGGGACAGTAAGCAGGGCGCCGTGAGAGCAGTCAACCGACAATCTGTACACAGACTCTAGGTTTTACACACCAGTCGAGAGCCTTTGCAACTGGACCCTCGAACTGAGAGTGGGAAATTGTTCTGAGCAGCGATCAGTGCCAGGAGAAAGCGGGAAACCAGGTCAAGAGCAAGTGGGACACCGAGGACTTGGGGCGATTTGCTCCAGGTCGTGAAGGGCCCGGGCGGATGGGCAGGAAGGGTACATTCTTGGATGCTGTTACCTCCAAATTGGCTTTGAGACTCTCGCTGCGATACCCTGGGGAGGCCTCTGTCCAGAAATTGTTTTTCTGACTGGCCTGTGGGTAACGAGGGCGAAGGTCTGATGAACAGCTGGAGGCAAGACAAAGCGGGGACAGAGCCGCTGGCCTGTCCACGGTGGGCGACAGTAATTTGTCCATTTCAGGGTCTGTTAACCTTTACAGTCTTGTTTTAACACCGTCACTTTTAATCTGCCTTCTCCACATGGACCAAACCCTAGACGCCAAACTGAATATACAAATCAGACAGAAAAACAAACAGCCTCCACGCGGGGCCAAGTGGGTGGAGCCCCCCAGCCCCGGTGCACAACAGGGACATTCTGCTCAGGGTATTTGTTTCTTCCCTTTCATAAAAGCGCTAAATAATACCGTGACTTTCTGGAAGAGGTTTAAAAAAAAAATTCGAAAAGCTTTTTATTCCACTTATGGGAGATTTTTGAAAACACATTTGATGCCCCAAACCCATTATTTATGATTTTCTCATAAATTATTTTTCTTATAGACTTTCTAAAAACAGATGTAAAACCTAACGTGTTAGTATAAAAAGGGTGGAGATGACAGGCCGAAAGGCCAGCAGCTAGGAATGAGCAATGCGTCACAAGGCCGGGTAAAAACCGCGAGGCTCTGGGAGCACCAGGTGGGAGGGGAAGGACGGCCTCGCCAGCCCGGACCAGAGCGCTGCCCGCGCCCTCGCGTCAGATCGCCCATGAGACTGCCCAGCTCCCGGAGGAGTTGGCATCCTAGCAATGCAAAGGCGGTTGGGGGGCTTTTAGGAGGGACAGGAAATAGTTGTCTTTGTTGGACCAAGAAGGGCGACCTATCTGACACTGTGGACGCATGACCAGCTTCAAGGCCCTGAGCATGGCTGGCCTTACCCAGCGCCCGACAGGGATGGGTCCCCTGCACTCTGCCACCTCTGCCAGCTTTGACACCCAGATCTGCCATTCCCTGCCTTCCTCCTATTCCACACTCCCGGGATACCAAGGATAGGCTTCATGCTCCTCCAGTCTAAGCCAAGCCTGTGTCCCCTTCGTGTCCCTGCCCTCCACCTCCCCTCCCCCACCCTCAGCACGTGCTGTGCTGCTGGGCAGAGCAGGGCTGGAGGACAAGGTAAAGCCAGCCTGGGTCCGTGCGACCTAACACAGAGCTCAATGAACCGTGTGACGAGCGTGCCTAGCCTGCTGAGGGCAGACCTGTTTCCAGACTGTCTAGGTCTCAGGGAGATAGCTTGATCTTGTTGTGAAAGTGTTCCCAAATTTACCAAATGGCTTCCATCAAGAGGACACTGTAGCTGCCAGGTCACCCGGAGAAGAACCTGTCTGTGGGTCTTGCATGGCAGACACACTGGCCATGTGGAACTGCGACCACCCAGGCAGCATCCACATGGCGCAACCATCGTCTGGACCCTGAGCAGTCCGGCCCAGGGGTCCCCTGTAAGGTAGGAGGTGACTCTGTCCGTTGGTGCACTTGGAGCAGCAGCCTGAATCCAGAGCTTGTTCCTTATGCCCGCCGTGTCGCTTTCTGCAATGGAAGTGTTCAGTACGGCCGAGGCTGTGGCCCGTCAGCTCCCCGTGGCTCCTCATTTCTCTCCCAGGCTGGCATCCATCCCGCGCTGGTCTGACCACCTGCACTAAATCATCATTGTGGCTGAGGGCTGTGGTCAGTGGGCTGCAGGTGTCACAACTGCATCTCTGGAGGCCTTTGCCAATGGAGCTGTCACGCCATCCTCCAGACCAGGGCAAGCTTGACGTCCTACACTGTAGAGCAGATGTCCACATTGCACGCACAGTGCCAGGCCTGGTGTCTGGGCCCTTGGCAACAGCTGCAGCATTTGTTCTGCAGCACCTGCAGCAAGATGCACCCCATGGAAGCCATGCTGTGAGGCTTCACATTTCTGGGTGCCGAAGAGCAGCCCCAGACCCCGAGCTCAGCGCCGGGGACCCTTCAGCGCTTGCTGAATGGTGGACAGGTTCCCCGCCCAGTTGTGGGGCTGCGTGGACCCTTCAGAGCATCACGTGCCCAGACATGCAGGGACCTCTGATCATTCCTATTGAAGCATTGAGGGGCAGCGTCAGGTTCTGCCATCTTCTCTAGTCCATGCACAGAAGAATGTATCATCTTCCTCTTGTTGGGTGCACTTGTCTCCATGAATGTGTGGCTGAAAATCACCCAGTGAAAAGATTTGGTTTCTCTTGCTCCAGGACTGCTGGGCACCTCTCCCAGGGAAGCTTCTGCCTGGTGGTGCATCAGCTCTGATTTTTCTAAGGCTCTGTCCTGCTCGGTGCCAGGAGCCTGAGTCTAGTGCTGCAGAGGTCTGCAGGGGTTTTGTCCCGGTGTGCATGTGTGTGTGTGCATGTGTGTGTGCATGCATGTGTGTGTGTGTGTGTGTGTTTTCTTTTACTGTAGAGCTGACACAGATGCCAAAAGCACAGGCTGTGGCAGCCTCACCCTGAAAATCACCTATTTACACCTAGCTGGGAGGTGGAGGAGCTAAAGGAGGGATGATGAACAAGCCGCCAAGAAATGCGCCAAATTCCCTGCAGACTCCAGGAGACCCGAAGACCCCTCCACCTGGGCAGCAGGATACAAAGGAAGCAAGCCAAGGGCCAAGCCGGCTCACCCCCCATTTTCCCACTTCCGTGTACGTCAGGCCCCTGTCCAGTAGACCCAAGTATGCGTCTTCGTACGTCCTTAGAGGTCAGTGCAGGCTGGCCAGTGAACTCTCCATTCCACTCAGCACTTGTCATAGTTGGTTTCCCTCTCCTATTCTTGTGGTTTTGTAAAGGTATTTGGGGGTGTTAAACATAGGTTTGATTTTCGCAGATTTGGGGGCTTGGCAACTCACATCTGTCATCCTAGTGCTCTGGGAGTCCAAGGCAGGAGGACCACAAGTGTGAGCCCAGCCTGGCCAACTTAGCCAAACTGTTTAAATTTTTTTTTTTTTTTTTTTTACAAAAAGGCCTGGAGATACAGCTCAGTGTGAAGTCCCTGGGTTCAATCTACAGGGCTGCCAAAAAGAGAGAGGGAGAAGGTAAGGGGGGTGGAGCGCAGTCTAGTACCACTGGTTACCTCCGTCAGTCATGGACACAGCAAGCGAAGAATGCTGCTCCCCAGTGTCACGGTTCAGCCCCGGTGACGAACCTTTGCGCTTTCAGAGGTCACGAACAGCACTGTGTGGCACATGTGCCGTAGGTTCGCCTCCACTGGTTCAGACCTTTGGTTCATCTCTAAAGATTCTGTCGCAACCCCTGAGGGTCTGGGGACTTGACCTCAGGCATTGCATTTCGATGTCCAATTACAAGGACTCTGCCTTTGCCTTGGTGCAAGATGGGGATGGCACGGCTCTCTGGATCCTTTCCTCTCTAGTCTAGGAAAGGGCCCTTGGCCCTTTCTACGACAGCGAACTCAGCCAGTATCACCTCTGCATTGTATACGACACAGGTGACCAGGAGCTGCTGCCACACCAGGCAGGTAAATTCCGATCTCCCTCGCTAGCAAGCAGAGGCTCTCAGAGTGATAGTTCCCGGGCACCTGCTCCAAGCTGGTTTTCACTTCTTCCGTCCATCTCTCTCTCATCTCCTTGTGTTTCCCTGAAGAAGCAGAGTTTTCTGCTTTTCCTGCTCCGTCTCTGGTTCTGTTTCACACCCGCAGCCTACCGAGCAGCCCCAGCCCTGACCCACAGCCTCACAGGCTGGTGCATCTTCAGAGCCCAGCGGCCCTTCAGACAGAGCAGGCAGGGCTTTCTCCAGAGCTCCCGAGGCTCTTCTGAGATCGGTGCAGACACCGCCCCTCATTACAAAGCTTGCCCCGTCTGTAGTATCAATCAGGGAGAAACGTTAGGGCCAGGGACCCAGGCCTCCCTCTCACTGCTCCCCGAGAAGCACGCTCGCCTCCATATTGCGCATGCGGTTCTTTCCATCACCTCCACGCAGTGTCACTGATGCTCATCTATAAACTGTCCATCTCTGTACGGAATCCAGGATGTAGTACTAAAAAGAATCTGGGGAAAAGGCTTCAAAAGGAAAAAAATCTAATGAGCTGGATTCCTAGACCACCAAGGAAATAATTAGTCCCAAGACATTAAAAGGAGAATAGCTTGCATGGGGAGAAATCTGTAGCTGCGTCTGGCCTGGCTCTTTTTTTCCCCTGTCTCTCAAACTTCTCCCAAGCCCTGAGGGCCGTTCCCAGCTCCCTGGGGAGGGCAGGGCTCCGCAGCCTTTCCGCTCTGGCAGCTGGCTCTGCTGTCCTCAAAGCTCAGAATAGTGGCCGTGGGGTGAGCTTGTTCTGGCCCAGTGACACTGGGATTTCTCCTGTGGGTGCAGGAGTGAAGTTTATGAACTTTAGGTGGTCTGTGACTGTCGAATGATCTCATCCCTGACACAGCTGTCATCCCACAGAGCCAAGAGAGTTATGCAAAGAAGTGGGACATGGTCACATGCGCGCGCACACACACACGTGGCACCGTCCCACACAGCCGTGGGACCTTGGGAAAGGTACTTGGTCTCGGTTTCCACTTCCTGGCACAACACTTTCTGGATGTGGACGTCTCTTCTCTTTCACGAGGAGCCCTTTCTACACCTGAGTCTGCTAACAAGGTTACTGTGGTGGACCCCTGACAGCCAGTGTGGGGCCCTTCACCAGGAAGCCCAGCTCTTACCACCAACCCCCTGGAAAGGGAAGGGAAGATGTGGGGCGGCATCCCCAGCCCAGCCCAGTTCCAGCTTGTTTCTCTCACTCTCTCTCTCTCTAGTTTTATTTTTGAGACAAGGCCTCGCTTTTGTAGTTCAGGCTGGCTCTGAGCTCACTATGCAGCCCAGGTGAGCCTCAAACTCAGCAGTCCTCCTGCCTCTGCCTCCCAAGAGCTAGGATTACAGGCGTGAGCCACCACGCCTGGCACTGTGGTATGTGGTGCTGATTGGTGGTGGGCCTGAGTCACCATGCCCAGCATTGTTATATGTGGTTACCAGGGATCAAACTCAGGACCTTGCACTTGCAAGACTGGTGCTGGAACCACTGAGCTAAGTCCCTGGCCCCAGCTTTTCTTTTTTAAAGCAAGGTCTCACTCCTGCCTCAGCCTCCCCCATGCCTCCCACCCCCTACCTGGCTCCTGCTTGTCTGCACTAGGTTGGATCTTTTATGTAAACAAAAGCAGCCCCAGGTGTTGGAGTTTAGTATGGAGAAGATGACTCTCCCCACCCGTGCGCTCCGGGCGGTGATGTGGCACTGCAGTCGAGCAGGAGAGGCCGCTCCAGGAGACGGCTCTGGCTGGAACTCCATACATTTTTGAAATTTATTCATACAGTTTGCATTTCTTACAAGTGAGCAACTTTCCATGATGAAAAACATTTATAATCAGTGAAGCCGCAAAGTGCTCAAGTGAAGCTTATTTACAGACTTTTAAGTCTCTTGCATTCATATTTCGTAAAGAAAGATAAATTAATGGTTGGTGGGTAGCAGGAAACTTGATGCTAAATATACTGCCCATCGTCGCTGATGATTCACGATTTGGGTTTCCTCTCCTCTTTGCACAGCATCCTAAGGAACAGCACCCAGCTGGGCCCAGCGGGTTCTGCATTTCCCAGCCGACAGCAGAGCATGAATGCAGGGATTTGAGGGTTACCGCCATGGATGATTTCTATAAAATCAGGGTATATAAAAATAAGGATGGGGGATCGTCTCGAACTTCTAGATTTAGGGGATTGTGCTGATAGGCCAGCTGAAGATAGTCAAGCTGTAGGCTTTTTCTGCCACTGTCACCAGCCTTGTCGAGTGGCCTCAGTGGTGGAGCCGATTGGCAATGGCCTCCCCAGGAGCCCAGAGCACAGAGCTGCCAAGTCACCCACAGTGGGTCAGGGCTGCAATTCTGAGCTGTCCTGGGGGGGGGCGGACATTGCCCTGTCAGACAGTGGGAGCTCACAGCAGCCGCAGGACGGGGATCCGCAGCCCCGAGGTCAGTGGGACAGCTGGGAGGGAGCGGCCCTCCTCACTGGCCCCAGGCAGCACTGTGCTCTCTGCTGGGAAAGGCCCTCGGGAGCAGAGCCCAGGCTGCCCACATCACAGCAGCCTAGTGGGCTAAGTCCATACACAGAGGCTACCGTGAGAGACAGCCATGTCTGAGGCTGTGCCTGTCACCTGGGTGAGGATGAGGAGCCCCCTCCACCCCAGGGGGCGTTGAAGTCACACTGACACATTCTCACGTGTTAGAAATATGGGTTTGGGAACTAGACATTCAGTGGTCTCTTTATGTTCCTTCCGGCCTCCTGGCTCCCCTCCCAAATCAGGTTTAGAAGACCTGGGCCCGGTCCTGCTGCGCCAGCAAGTCTCCCCAGCAGAGGCCATGCTGCCCGAGTGCTGCGATCAGGCAGGTGCCCAGGCAGGGGTGACCTCCCCAAGTTCAGGGGCACATCTGAGGAACAGCACTAACCTCCAAAGGGAGCATGCGCACACCCCTCTAAGTGCCAAGCACTGAGCACCTAGACCCAATGTGCCCTGCACTGGGTGACCCTGAAAGAGAGGGTGCTGTGTGTGGCACAGGCACATCCCCTGAGCACGTCCTGCTGGAGCCGAGCTGCACAAGGTCTTCTAGGTGGAGGCATGGGGAAAGAGGGTGTGCAAGACAGGTATGGCCAGGGAGGCCTGGAGGGCTGAACAGGGCCGGAAAGCAGAGGACCTGGCTGCGGTAGTGGGTGCTGGTGCACAGCGACGACTGCTGCGGGCCATGGGCTCGGGGTCAGGCCTCACAGCTCAGCAGCACCTGGGTGGATCTTGCATCCCAGCTGCCTCCCCAGAAAAAACAGCCCCGGCCCCTGCCTGCCTGCTGCACCCCCAGCACCCTCTGCTGCAGTCATAGCCCATACAAGGTCAGGTCGGTGGCACCCCAGCCCACTCTGATGCTCCTCTGTCCACGCTTGCATCCCGGGAACCCAGGGAGGGCCAAGCGCGTGGCAGTGCTCAGTGAGTCGCAGGTGAGCCAACGAGAGGTGCTCGGGGTTCGATCCCCAGTAACCAGTTCACAGAGCAAAGGCTTTGCAAAACGTCACACCTTGTACTGGTGCTGGATCTCTCGTCCCACCTGTCAGCGTTCGCGCTTCTCGGCCGAGCAGCAAGGGCGTCACTGTGCCGGCTGCATCCCTGTAGGGCAGCGCCTCCAGGTGCACCTGAGTGAGCACAGGGCTCGGGACTTCAGGGCACTGGTGTGCCTCTTCACCGGGCAGAGGGAAAGCTCCAGCTGGCAGTGGCCATGGGAGGGTCCAGGTAGGATCAGAGCTACTTTCCACGCCTGTCCTCCCTCAGGTTCTACATGGCCAACAGAGCTCAGAGATGCAGGGTCAAGCGGTAAAGGCCACACGAATCCCTGCGGGTATGGAGCAAAGGCCTTGCACCATGATGCTACCAGAAAAAAGCAAAATGGGCAAGGGAGACAAGGTGAATGGGTGGAGAGATGGGTGACAGGTCAGTGGGTTGCGGGAGAGAGCTGTGCAAACCTTGCTATCTATGCACCAGGGACAGGGGTGAAGGTTGCTACCTCCCAGGATGTCCCATTGTTAACAATATGCTTAAATCAGGCTGGGGAGTTAGCTCAGTGGTTCCAGCACCTGTCTTGCAAGCGCAAGGACCGGGGTTCGATCCCCAGTAACCACATACCATACTGGGCGTGGAGACTCACACCCAGCAGCAACCAGCACCACATACCACAGTACCGGGCGTGGTGGCTCACGCCTGTAATCCCAGCACTCGGGAGGCAGAGGCAGGAGGATTGCTGTGATGTGAGTTTGAGGCTCAGCTCAGAGCCAGCCTGAACCACAAAGCGAGACCCTGTCTCAAAAACTCTAAAAAAAAACACAATATGTTTAAATTATTTTAATTGTATCCATTCAATCTAAGCCAGTGTCTTCCATCTCTTTGGAAACAAGCAGCGTTTGTCTGTTCCACAGGCTGCCCTTCTGTGCCCTGGTAAGAACCAGACATGAGACTGAACCACCGTCCCTGGGTACGTCATCCGGCTGACCAAACAGAAATTCCACACCGGCCCTCATTCCCTCAGCCTCTCCTGGGGAGGTCAGAAGCCAGGGAAGACTTTATTCTAGGCAAGAAAGTCCTGCTTCCTGGCTCTCTGGCCCATCCTGAGGCAAGCTGGGAACCCTCCATCACTGCACATGCAGGCGTCTCTGTGTCGGACATGCGAGCTTCCCAGGGTTCCAGTCCCCAGTTAAAATTCCTTGCGGTGAAATTCGCCAGGCGGTACCACCAGTCCCTCCTTAGCCGAAGATCAGAGCTGACCTGAGACATCTGTAGACGCTGCACCATCAGGTCGGGGCTGGGAGTACGAAGGAGACTCGCTAGTGGAGTGTAGTCCCAAGTGGGGCCTGGGCTTCCCTGGACCCTCTGCCTCCGGAGCGACCTCATTTCTTTCTTGGCTTCCCTGCCTGTGGCTTTGCGGTCGAGATCTGTCTCTGTCCTGTAACCACGTCCTCCACACAGCCTGCCTCCTCTGCTGATGGAGAGCTTATTTCCAATGAAAGTTCATTAGTCTACTGAAACATCTCAGTTAATTGCAAAGCCAACATCTAGAATTGTCAAGTTCATATTTCCATCTGTGCATAAGCTCAATAATAAAGAATTTTTAGACAGGTTAATTTGCCTCAAATACCATACAGTCAATCAGAGTAACAAAGCAGTTGATGCTTGCGTCTGTCAGGCGGGCCTCGCACAGCGTGGTCCTTCTCTGGCCCTCGGGAGTTGGCAGAAACGTGGCCAACAAGAACCCAGCTGCAGAGGAAGTGTTTTTCCACCGCACAGCGCCGCGCGGCTGGCTGTGTGCTGGTCAGGGCGCTTTCTAGCTCAGGATCCTGTCTGAAGTCAAATGCATTCAGGGAGCTAGATGTTATTAAAATTGGCCTTGGTCACTCTTAGCACTGGGGAATGTCCTGCACATTATGGGGTGCTGGGCATCACCCCTGATCTCTACGCAGCCAGGAGCACCCCACACGCCTAGTGCTGTTGGCCGGAATCTAAAGACGAAGCACAGAGACCACAGGACGTCCCTTTTCTGGAGCGGTATGGCTGGCACACTCCACATTCCTCGCTACCGTCCCATGGCTGGTGTGCAAGTGTAGGCTCTGTCTTCGGGCAGCATCTTATTCTTCCTGCGGCTACACTTCCTCCTCTATAAAGGGGTGACCCTGGTTCCAGCCCAGGTTATCAGGGAGAAGAAAACCAGGTGCCCGAAGCATACAGTCAGTGCTCCCTCCTGCTTAGACAGCCTGGTGGCCACAGTGACAACAGCACAAAGGAGCTAAGAAGCTGCCGACCGCTCCCCAGTGACTCACTTCGCGTTTACAGCCCCACAGCTTACCCTGCATGCTATGCTAATGGCTCTGACCCAATGTGTCCTCTGCTGGGTCCTAGCACTGGGCAGACACTGGCATAGGTCCTCCTCACCCTTGAACCCCTTTCTGTGAGTGGGCAGCAAGTGAGGCTGGACAAGGGCGGGCAGCTGGCAGGGCTCACACAGCTGCACACAGATGCATTGAGCCCACTTGGCCTGATGCAGACAAGATTCAAGGCCCAGAAGCAGTGGGGGCTGCATCTGAGCCCAGCAGGGGCTCCCTCTGCACCCTTGTTGCTGTCAACACTGACATTCAGGCACCTTCATGAAGAGTCCCCACAAGACTCACCAGGCCGTCTCTCCCAAGTGGCACCCGGGCCTCTGTAAACTCTACAGATGGCGTCCAGGGTTCCAGGGCCCCGAGCCCAGGCCTGATCCTATTCTGTCACCCCCGTAGCATGGAGAGAGATGTTTTGGACAAATTTATGTCACTCTGTGTTTAATTAGTACATTCACTCAACACTCAAATGTTTAATGAGATTGTTTCCCTTCTCCATGACATCAGGCTTCTCTGACATTTGCTGAACCAACTTGGCATCTTCATTAAGGATTTGGACGTGCGGCGTCCACAGCTTTGAGCAGTTTGTGTGATTGCTTGTTCCAAAAAGCTCGTGTGGGAGTAGGAAGCTGCAGAAACCCCAGGCTTTATTAGGGTCAGAAATAACGATTCTCTGCTGATCACAGGAGCCAGATTCTGGCAGATCAGGGAAAACAAACCTGAGAGCCGAGAAAACAGTGTCAGCGTGAAGCGGGGAGCAGGCTGGGTTTGGTGTTATTTTTCAGGAATTTTGGTGTGTGTTTGGGGTTCTCTGGACCTTGGCTGTATCGGCAGACGCTGCTCAGACCCTCACAGACTGCGGACTTCAGGGGCTGCGGTCCCAACAGACTCACGAGATTCGCTGTCACCCCGGCTTGCCCTCAGAGCGGGCAGGAGCAGGGTCATCCCCACATATGAAACAGGAAGCCAGGGCTCCAGGAGGTGGCGGCCCGAGGTTTCCATCAAGTCGCACAGCCTTGACTTCTCTCTGCGCTTCTTCAGGTTTCCGTGAGGATCAACCCAGATGCGCTGTGACAGTGCTGGCCAACCAGAAAGCACCACGCCAGTGTCAGCGCTGCAGCCCGTGGCGGGCTGGCAAGGGCTGTCCGTTCCCTACATAGCAAGGACTCTGACCCTGGCGCAGGGAGGTGGTGGGGACGTAAGAGTCGCTGCTCTCGGGAAGTGGCCTCTGCAGTGCGGAGGGAGGCAGACACTGTTGCCTATGTGTTGGCAGTGAGGAAGTTGGTGCTGGAAAGGGCTCCTGAGCCTGGACTCAGCCCAGCAACCGTGGGAGTCCACTTCTGCCCCCTCCCGGCCATCCAGAGTGAAGGCACACTTCTCAGTGTCTTTCCACCCTGAACTGTTCTCCCTTTGACCTTGACATTCAACTTGGGCTCACATGGGTGGGTGTGTGTGTGTGTGTACACACATGTGCAGATGTTCATAGATGACGGGAAAGTGCTGCGTTCCAGCATGTTATGGGAGTGACAGGGAAGCAGCCAGAGGAGCTGGAGAGGCTGGCGGGCTCTGCAGGAGCTGCCTCTGACCTGGGGCAGGCAGCAGGTGGGCGCCTGGGCCTGTGAGGCCTCAGCTGCAACCTGAGGTGCTGCCACCTCATTTGCAGGGGCCTGGACCTTCGAAGAAGCACGCACTTGTCTCATGAGGCTGGATAGAAACAGCCACGGGAAGGGCAGACGTGCAGGACAAGGTGGCAGCTGTGCAGGCCCAACCGTCCCGGAAGTCAGCCTCTGCCTGGGAGCTGCCACCAGGGAGAGCTGTGCACAGAACAAACGTTCTGGGAACTTGCTGATGGCAGGAATGAAATTTAAAAAAAAATAATTAAGAACTCGGGCTAGGGATTAAAATTCCCCACGGCAGAAATGAGCCATAATCAAAGGGATAGTGGCTGTTATCTGCCCTCCGCACATGTTGCTGTGCCGCATGCAGTTGGCTGTAATTATTGATATTTCTTTTTAAGGTAAAGATGAATTTGAGACAGGGACGAACTAGGAAGGTTTATCTGCCAATTACAGGGAAAGCTGTTAATAGTGATCACTTACGGCAGCCTCAGTTTCCCTGGCATTGCCCAGGTGGCCAGGAGCCATGGGAAGAAGAGAAAAGTCACAGAAGAGCAAAGGCCGCCGTGTCCACATGACAGCCCGTGGGCAGGGGCTGGCTCCTAGGTGCCCACCCCCTCACTGACGCCCAGTGGCACAGGGGGGCTGTACCTTTCCAGCCTGCAGCCCAGACTCCCCGCTGCCCCTTCGGAAGGACCGAGGTCCTGGGACAGTGACATGTGGTGCTCACGGCCATCAGCATGTGTTTCAGCTTGGCACCAGACAGGGGAGTAGCACTGGGTGAGGCACAGCCGTGCTGCCCGGGGGCATCTCAGCCTCAAGCCCTAGGCAGCAGGCTGTGTTCCCAGTATCTGTCTTGTGTCACCTGAAGCGGGTCTTGTGCTTCTCTGTCCTCAGGTAGAAGGAGTTCTGTGTAGCTGGAAGTCCTTTGCTGTGTTTTAAGACTCCTTTGGAGCCCCTGCTCTAGACCTCCAGGTTAGCTGGCCCTATGGTCGCCTCCTGTCCTAGCAGCCAGAGCTCCGAGGCGCACTGGCCAGAGGCCTGATCACCAGGACAGCTGACCCATGCTCCCGTCGGAGAGTGGAAGTGTGTTGCAGACCCTGCAAGGTGTGGTGGGTCACTGGGAGGTGGCACACATCCTCACCGGCGAGTGTCACCAGGAGCCACAGTGTGGCTTTGGACCAAAGTAGGTTATTTCCGTCTGACAGCCGAGGATGCTCCAGTTGGCATTTTGAAGGCTGTTCAGTGGCTGTCAGAGGAATAACAAGCTGTGCTGACACCTCAGATCTGCCAGGATGTGCTGGCATGCGCGCACGCAGCCAGCTCCCAGGATGCATGTGGCAAAGCCGGGCAGGCGCGCCTTGGCGCTGGCGTCCTTTGCTTGGTCTCTGGTAGCTCAGCCTTCAGAAGGGGCAAGCAAGCAGACAGGACACATGCTCCAAGCAGCATGAAGAAGGTTGCTGGAACCCAGATATTTGCTCAGAAATAAAATTCAAGTCAGAGGCCTCAGCTCAGGGACTACAGAACCCACGTACATTACAGCAACCGCTCAGCAAGCTCCGGGCTGGTAGATGTCATGCCCTCCTGTTGGCTTCCACCAGAATTTCCAGGGTACCAGCGAGTTTCAGGCCAGTGAGTGATGGGAACGGCATTAAAGGAGGATCTCCAGCAGGGAGCCCCCCGGTTCTGGGAGCCACCAAGGGTGCCGAAGTCATGACTGCCAAGGACCCTCCAGCCTGGCTGCTTCTCTGGTGGTAAACAGAGCATGGTCTGTCAGACCTTGTGCCAGTCCCCAGAAAAGACCCAGAAGGAGGAAAGCTGCGAGCCTTTCCTATTTTATGCCCGCTGGCTTCTACCCTTAGCTACTCTGTAGGAACCTGGGATCCTCACGGTGATGGGCAGAGTGTGCTGCCCAGGACAACGCCTGCAACAACGGTGACCAGAGGAAGCCCAAGAAAGGCCAGGGTCCCCAGACCCTTGTGACTGTCTGCCGTGAGTGCAAGTGCGAAGTGTCAGAAGCGGCCCCGCCCGGTGTGGGGTGGGTCTGTTTGGTTCTGCGCGGACCTGCCAGACTCCTCCGCAAGTCGCACCGTTAACACTCCCACCAGCAGGGCACAGGGTTCCACCTTCACACCCTTGCCAGCCCTGGTCACTGTGGTTTCTGATCAAAGCTGTGCTCAGCAGTGCGAGGCGGTGGCGGTGCCCTGCTGGCACCACCCTATTGGCACAGTGATAGGTTACCTGCTCTGCACCTGCATCCACTGCCCCAGAGGAGCCATCCGAAGTGGCTCTCCCACCGGTTCTGGGGCAGATCCCCACATCCAGAGAGCCATGCTCTCCCCGCATCTGGACCTTCAGTATCACACAGCCCCTGAGAAGAGTCGGGGGTCAGGACCTGGGGAGGGAGCCTCGGGAAGGAGAGGCGGGGCTGTGCACAGGGTGCAGTGCTTCCTGGAGGGAGTAGCCCTGCAACACTGGAAGCTGGAGGAGACTCGAGGATCTGCAGCACCCACACACCTGCCTGCCGCCTGGGCACTGGACTGAAGGGCCTCGTCCTGCTTCCTGCCCTCCCAGGCCTCCTCTCTGTCCCCAAAGCCCGACTGGCTGTGGTTAGATCAGCAGACCAAGAAGCTGTTGAAAAGGGTGTTTGAAAGGTGTTTTGGAGGTGGTAGGGCCTTTGCCTGAACCCCAGCAAGTACCCCCACACACACAGCAACAGGCAGCCCCAAGGGCTCTGGGCCAAGAAAAGGGGGGTCAGGCGGGACAAAGCTGCTCCTGCTCAGTAACACTGAGCAGCGTCACCCTCTGCCGTGCCCACAGCTCTCTCCCTTGCCACATTTCCAGACCATGCACTCAGCCTGCCCTGTTTCTGGATGTTTGGGCTAATGTGACTGAAAGGCCTTTGCCAGCTCGCCTCTGCTGCCATTCTTCTCTGTGACTTCAAATCATGGGTCTCCTCAGACAGAGCCCCTGGAGATGTTGAGAGGGGCGTGGGGTGCAAGAGACAGCCCTTGAGAACAGGCATTCAGTCTGGGAGAGTTTGACTCAAATCATTAAAAAATGAAAGAAAGAAGTTTCTTTTATAAGAGAGAACAGCTGGGCTCTAACTACAGTGGTAGGGCAAGCATGTATTTTAAACAAGGAGCTCGGCCTGAGAGGGACCCTCTATTGTTATCAAGTGCGGGTGGCATGCGTCTCCGCGCAGACCCATCAAGGCTCTGCAGGCTTCGCTCCTCTCCAGGCCCGCCGCACACGGCCTCCCCATCTGCCTCCTTGTGCCGCTTTCCCAAGGGCTCTCAGCCTTGAGCGCAGCCGGCTCCTGTCTCGCTGCCTCCTCCGAACTCTGTTGTGGGGTCCACCTGCAGCCTGCACCCTCAGGGTGCTCTCGGCCCAGAGGGAGGCCCCGTGAGCTGGAGGAGGCTCCCCTGCTGCGCCTCGGCGCTGGCCTCAGCTCTGCCCACTCTGGTCCAGCCTCACCGCACCCCCACGGCCAGCAGTGCTGCTGCCAGTCGGTCCTAGGGACCCGGAGACGACAGGTCTGCAGGACCGCGGTTTAGGGGCCTTTTGTTTCTGTCAAGGTCGCTTTTCTTTTTGCTTTTGTTTGTTTTTCTTTCAACCATTTTCACCTTTTACTCTGAAGGATATAACTATGGATTCACAGGAAGTTCAAGGGCAGCAGAGACCCAGGCTTCTCTCTCCCCTGCCCGGGGGCTGCCTTGCAGGTCACCCAGAGGCCGATGTGGGCGTGTGAGGTCTGCTCTGTGTCACAGTGGATTCACACGCTGGGTCAGGCTGGTGGCAGGGAGACCTCACCGGGCACCCTGCGCTCACCCCTCCTCCAGCTCAAGGGCCCCGTGGCTCAGCCCCACCTTGGCCTCTGCGGCCCTCAGACAGCGGAGGCCGAGCATCCTGGTTGGATCTGGGAGCCAGTGTCTCGGATCCCCACTTCTTCACGCAGCGCTGGCCCAGCTACCACTGCTCCACCCCAGCGGGTACCTTCCGCGGTAGCTCTGAGTGAGTTGCTGTCCTCTGCCGCTGCCCTACTTTGGCTTTATCATATTTTACTTCCTTTTTTCCCTCCTTTTGCTATTTTCGCCTCGACTTACTTTCCCCGATCATGCTTTTGCTCTCCGGGAGCAAGCATGGAAACCTCATAGATGGTAGCTTTCTTCAGCACCTAGCCTCTCTGGCATCGATAGGAAAAACACCAGGAATATAAGTAGCACATTTACTGAGCAGTGTTAGTGTAAAACCCAGGTTGCCCTGTGCTGGGGGAGACTGTGTTCTTTGGAGAATTGATTACAAAGTTATAGATTGCAAAGGACCTGGCTGCGAAGCCTGTGGTCAGGGTGTCACCTGCGGGCCCAGCGCATGCCCTCATCTGTCCCGGCCTCCCAACTCCCCACTGTTCTTTCTTGGTCTCTGAATGACCTGACGCGTCTGTGCGGTGGGCTCTAAAACGCTGTCTTCACGCTTACCGACAGTGCGTGTTGATGTGGGTTTCAGCCTGAGGTTTCGTACGTGCAGACTAATTCCACCCTCGTGCTGATCCCACGTCAGCAGGCCCCCTCGAGCTCACTCTGAGTGTTTTAAGTGACTGTCAGAGACTCACCAATGCAATGTCTCCTAGAATGAAGTGTTCCACTTTATAACTTCATTCTCTGATTTATCCATTTGTGCGCTCAGCAGTCACAGGGCGTGTGAGAACCTCAGTAGCCCACAGACCCAGTCATTTTCCTGCTGTTCTCAGCCAATACGAAGTCACAGCTGAGCGAGGCCCGGACCCCACCTGGCATCCCAGCACAGCCACTCTCCGCATACCCTTCCAAGAGCATGTGGGCAGAGCGGCTCCTCCGTGCCCTGCGGACAGGCAGGTGAGCCCCACACTCCAGCCGGCCGCGGAGCTCACCTGCAGACCTGGTGAAGAGGACAGGCCTGTGGCTGCGAAGCCGGCCAGTTCCACAGACACGGATCACACCGGTGCAGCAAAGTATCTGTTTTCAGCTCACCACACGCCAGATTGGTGCAGGGTTCTGGAACCGTCCATCAGCAGCTCTGCCTTCTACCTGCAAGGCTTCTCCCCCACCCCGGGGCAGCACTAGGTTCATGAAGTGTGTAAGGGGCGGATTGGAGGCATTTTGGGTCCAGGACACTGTGCAGGGCACAATTCTGGACACCCTGGAGGGCCCGGCAGGTGCGGGCCACGACCCTTGAGGCTGGCAGGACGAATGCATGCAGGAGATCGAGAAAGGCAGCTCCACCTGGGACACTGTTCTGAGCAGGTGGATGACAGGATCCATATGTGGAAACACTCCGAACTTCAGCAAGGCAGTGAGTGGGAAATGCACGGGGACGGTGAGCTCGTATGTAGGTGCAGTCATTCTGCCGCAGAGTCAGGGCAATCTCTGTGCACCAAGGTTCTGTGCAGAGAGGAGGACGGGTGTCAGACAGGTGGCCGTGTGGACACTGACTCCCTCTGCTAACGCGACAGTTCGCCAGCATGGCGAGTGCCATTGAATTAATTGATTTCCTGCTCCAATTGTGTTCGATTGCCGCTCTATCATTTCCTTTGTGTGTTTGCTGACTGTCATGTGCTTACGCTCCCAGCCTGAAACGAAGCTGTCCACAATATTAATGCATACACGTTACCTCTTTAAAGACACGATAAGGCCTTGAGCGGGAGGACACCTTGATTCCAGCCCAAGCCAGACGCTCTGTTGGTGTGCGGTGCACAGGGGCTGGGTGTGTGCATGCAAAGTCCTGCAGGGAGAGGAGTGTTTTCTGAGTCTGGGCTTCCTCGAGCTGTTTGTACGTGATCCCAGGGTGAAGGCAGGAGCATCTCAGGAATTCCAGGAGCTGTGAACAGCATCTCCATTTCTCGGTGGCCTTCAGGTCCGTCTGTGTCCTTGTTTGCATTAAGAACACCATCATGAACAGAAAACTTCCTGGTTATCTGGCAATAAAAACTCCCACCTTCGCCGCCGCGGACTGTGTTGTCAGACGCTGAGCCGACGCACCTCTGTTTTGTCATGAGACCCTTCTGTTCCGTTTTGAAGTGATTACTTCCTTATAGGAGGTCTGTTGTTTTATCTTAGTGGATGGTTCACTTGGGAGAGCAGAGGGGAGAAGAAAGCCATAGATCTGCTTCTCTGTGAGGCTCTGGAGCCTCTGATGTTTAGTGGTAGATTTTGATATAAAATCCCAGAGAAAATGCCCAGATTTATCTAACTAAAGGAAGGCAGGCACACACAGCCCTGCACTTACTTGCCGTCTGTCACATCCGAGTGGTGCGGCCCAGGTCAGCCTCCCTGCGGGGGAGGCGGAAGGCCAGCTCCAGATGCATTGCGGTGCAGTCTGTGTGCATCCATGGCCAGTTGAGGTGCTCAGACTGGACAGGGATGTGGACACGCAGTGGATAAATGTGGATGCCGCACAGAAGACAGAACTACAATGAGCAGACACCCAGCCCTGTCACTGTCCACAGGGACTTTGAGAGTTGAGACAAGTGCAAGAGGCAGCGTCACGTGAGGGGAGTACCACACCCCCGGCAGCCAGAAGAAATAAAGCTTCAGGCTCAGGTCCAGGGCACAGCTGGGAGGTGTTTCCGGGAGGTGAGGTGGAGGCGGGTATTTAAGAGTCGGCAGGAGTTTGCTGGTGCAGAATTTGCAGAATAGCCTTGAATACATACGTGGTTTTCCCACTAATAAAAAATTCCTCTTTCATCACTCAGCAAACTCAGAAAGATTAATTAAACATGAGACGCTGATTAATGTTTGAAGAGTAACGGGCTTGGGTTATGCTGTTGGTTCATCTTTGGATGATTCTTGGCTCCATTTCTACTAATAACTCCTGAATCCTGCAGGCTCCAACTCCAAGTGAGGGGACTGAGCAGCTTCCCCGATGCTGGGCACCGTGGTCTGTCCACGGAACAGCCGCATCTCCAGCAGGGTGGCTGGTGACCATGCTGGCTACTGTGGCCTTGCAGGTTGGTTCCACAGGCACTCAGGTCTGTGTTGTCTCCTGCCCCGAGCCGTGGCCAGCCATGTGGCCTGTCCTTTGTGAGGAGGGCGGATAGTAAGATGCAAAGCAACAGTGCCCACACTGGCAGCAGCCGCCTTTCTCCCTGCTGGAGGCCAGAGTGGGGCACTGCAGGACCCCAACAAAGCCCTGAGGGGCAGGAGGCAGCTTGACAAAGGGGGGCAGTGAAGGAAGACACCCTGCCTGGGTCTCGCCACCATGAAGTAGGTGTGGCCTCAGCTGTCTCCACACCCTACTGATGTCCGTTGAGCTCCCGGAAGATGAGGCACTTGACTTGTGCAATGCAGTCATGTAAGCCAGGGGGCATTCCGCCTCGCCATGGCTCAAGCGCTGGTGGGGCATGGCCTTCGGCATGGTCACACCCACTCAGGGCCTCCACCTCTGGAACCCAGGTTAACCTGGGCCAGTGGCTCTGCACTCCCACCCCCAGCTCATGGTAGACACACCGAGGCCTTTGTGTTCCTCCCGGAGTGAGGGATGAGGAGAATTCCTGCCACACCAGTCTCTGGCAGGGAAGAGTACAGAGATGTCCTGGGCCCCGGTGTCCTGGTTCTGTTTCTGGGGCACATCAACCACCAACTCATTCGAGCCAACAGGCTAAAATTCTGCAGAACATTCAGAGTAGGAATTAGATAATGGAAAGAAAGCTTCTTTAAGAACTCAGGAGTGGGCTCATTTTGTTGAAACACTCAGATTCCAGCGTGCTGGAATAGTTAGCTTTCATCTTGGTTCACAACTGCAAGTGTGGTTCTTTAAAAAAGAAAAGAAAAGCTTATTATGGGTGAGCCCTGGGAAAATGGAGACTCTAAGCACATGTGACTGTACTGCCTTTGCCAGGGAATCACCGTAGCAGCTTCTGGCCATTCCTCACAAATACACAGAACTAAACACAGGGCCGCCCCACCTGGACGCAGCACCGGCCTGTCCTCGGCTCTGTCCGGCCACATGTCTAGGGAAGGAAGGGTCTTATCTGGCAGGGACAGCACCTGTCTCCCCTGTGGGCAGGTCTTCTCTGTGTGGGAGGTGGGACCAGGGTCCGAGGTCCAAAGCCCCCGACTGTCTCCTCAGGAAAGGCCCAGTCAGCGGCACCTGTGGTCTCCCTGCCGGCATCGCCCATGCTCAGCCCTAGTGCCACCTGCCCTCCCCGGCGTGAACCACACGCCCCTGATTGGCAGCGACAGCGGAGGAGGCATCCAAATACATGACTCCTATGGAACTGAGATAAGTCTAGAGGAGAGGAGACGTACAAAAGTAAAACGAAAACTGTCAAATGCCAGAAGCGTGTGTCTTGCATCTTTTTACCTCAGAGTGGTGGAGTGAAAGCATCCGATCAGAGGGGCACAAATGCACACATGTGCACGCTTACATATGCACTGCATGCGTAAACTCCGGAGTTCACACATGCACACATGTACCATGTGCATCCACACCCAGCACAGAGAAGTCAGGGCCCCAGGTGCACAGCACGGGAAGATCATCCCGCCCTGGTAGGTGCTGTGTGGGAGACAGAGGCTGGTTTTCCAAAGGTAGAGGGAGCCCTGCTGTGCGCCACTCCTCAGGCCTCATGGGGACTTGGCCACAACATTGTGGCCCCGTCCTTTCTTCCCAGAAAGGGACTCACTTAGGGCATTGCAGCAACATGGCAAGACCCCTCCAGGAATGCCTCCCCTCCCAAGCAGCAGAAATCATCAGAGCTGTGCCTGCCACTTAGCTGTATTTGCATGCAGCAGGCTCCTGTCTGCAGCTTCGAGTCAGCCAGCAGGAGGCCCTACTGCTGGGATGCCCAGACAAACAGGGAACATGTCACGTTAGGGCAGCCCCTCGCCCTGGGCCACCCCGGGCAAGGCCACCTCGCATTCTTCCCAGCAGTCTCCAGATGGGCACGGTGCAGAAAACATGGCCACCTCCACATGCCGGGCACTGAGAAGCTCCTGTAACTAAACGGAGGATGAAGCCTGCTCCAAACACTAACTCGTCATCAGGCTCCTCTGACAGACTGTGGAAGCAGCGCTGGGAAGAGGCAGGAGCCTGCTGCGTGAAGCCCGTCTTCCCTCCCTCACAGGATGCACTGGGGGGCTGGGCTTCAGAGCCACCCACCACTGTTAGTTACCAGCGCTGCTCCCTGGCGTTTGCATTATGCATAAGGAGGCACTGCTCTGTGGAGACGTGGCTCCTCACTTGGCCTCCCAGGGCCCCAGGTGTGGTGTGGAGAGGTCTGGGCTGTGGGCTCAGGGGCTGGCCCAACCCCAGTTTTCAGCCCCTGTGGCCACCCTGCCTGGAGCTCAATGCCCTCCCTTCCAAGGTGCGGACCCAGCCAGACCCCTGTGCACCAGTACTGTACAAAGTGAGTTCTGGGTTCACCCACCCCACACCCGTTCCTGTCTTAGCCCCCGTTTTGGTGTCTTATTCAGTCCCTGGCTTAACAGCAGTTATCAGGAGCGGAGCACAGTCCCCAGGCTCCAGCCATCCCCAGAGTTAAACATTTCTCTGCGCCATTTCTACATGTGGCATATGGGTGATGACAGCAAGGAGAGCAGGTGTATCCACATGCGGTGTCTAGAACGTGCCTGGCACCCAGTGGCTGTGTCGGCGTTTGGTGTCCATCTCATTACCCCGGAAGGAGCTTGCACTAGCTATGGGGACAACCGGGCATGACCACAGTCACACACTTGGCCCTTTCCTCCGTAGTCAAGCACACCGGCCAGCCGCGTTCATCCGCCAAGGGGACCTTCCCACTGCTATTACTGCTCCCACAGTGTGGCCGTGTCGAGGGCACAGCCCTGCACAATCCCCGGAACCCCTGAGCTCATTTTTCGAATTCAAGCACCATCTTCTGGCCAGATCAAGGAGGGCGTGACTGGAGGTGCTCAGGCCGTGAATGCAGCTTGGGTTCTATTCAGACGCCTTTATGCTTGTTTATAAATCCTTTTCCAAGTCTTCCTTTTGCATGTACTCCATTGAATTCATTGTTAAGATTCTGGAACTGCTACATCCAGGTGGCAACCCCTACATTGTGGTAAAATTCCACTTCAGAAGGGAAATTGATTTTCTTTGCTCAGTGGACAAGGAACCAAGCGCTTGGCAGTGACCGCGAACACTGCGTCCTGCAGGGGGCGATGTGCAGGCTGGGCTCCGCGGGAGGGCTGGGGATTCAGCTGCGTGCGGAGGAGGGGCTCAGGGCCCGCGTTGGAGGAGTGGCCGTCTGGAAACTGCAGACCTCCGAAGTGTCTGTGTTTGTGCCTCGTTTACATTAACTCCAGCGGGCCCTAGGAGACTGAGGCTTCCAGAGCTCACTCTCCCCAGAAGTGCGAGGGCTGTGAATCCGGGGAGCAGCCTGCATGGGCGCTGTGAGGCCGCCTCCACCCAGCGTGCAGAGATGTGGCCTGATATTTGCAGGAAGCACTGTTGGGAAATATTTCATCTCTTTTTAAAATGTTTCGTGAGCATCTGCTGTGTGCAGCCCTCCCCGAAGCAGTGAGGAGATTGTCTAATGAGACCGACAAGCAGACATGTTCTCCACCTGCAGAGAAAGTAGACTTAGCATTGAGGCGGATGATAACTGCATCATGAGCTCGGTTTACGCTATACTTAAAAGGCTTATTCCCACACTTACAGGCAATAATAACAATTATAGGTATTTAGTGCTGCTAACTCAAAGTAAATAGTATTTTGTTAGTTTTTCCAAGTGCTCATTCTTGCACTAGTGTGGGATTTATTTCACTTAGACGTTAGTCAGGGTTTTAATCAACACATCCATACATAGATGATCTGTGTAATTATGCTCTTAAACAGCCCTGATGTTTATTTCTACCCCAGCAAACACCAGGCTCGACTGGACTGGGAAAGTTCTAAGCCACAGTGGCGCGCACAGAACACTCGGTCCCGTGTGCCCGTGACCTGGAACTCTGGTCTGCCACGGCCCTGCCTGCAGGTGTCAGCACTCAGAGCCAAGCTCCTGACTCCACAGGCTCTGGGTCCTGCCAGGTGACCCAAAGGCCATACCTCCGATGGAGCCAGCACAGGCCTCCCAAGACAGGTGCACCTGTCAAGGGCTCCTCTCCTGTCCTGCTGGGTTCTCTACCCTCCCTGATGACCCTCCAGCCCCTCACCTGCAGACCCTCCCCTTGTGGTACACTGGCCTTCTCACGTAGACCCTGGAACTTTGGCAGGTGGCCTCACCCCACAGGTAGATAAAGGGCCATCTGATCAACCCTGCTAAAGCAAACTCCAGTCTCCTCCAAATTCAATAATTTCCAGGCTTTAAAAATTTATACTCATTTATTTTCCAGTGGTTTAGTGATTCTGCTGCTTTCTCCGGAGCCTCCCCCTCCTCTCCTTAATCTTAAGCACAGCTGGAAAAGGCGCCATTCCCCTTTTAATCCAGTCCTGTACACGACAGGCGATGGCAAAAGGTATGAGCGCTGCTGTGCCCAGGGAAGCAGCCCTTGTAATTGTCCAGCCCTTGCAGTGACGCTCAGAGGGACGGCAGAGTTCCTCCAAGAAGGAAGTACTGGACACGAGCAGCAGAACCCAAGCTTCGCTCGTCCCCTGCAGTATTTCATCAGAGGCTGCTCCCAGCCCACCCTGCAGCCAAAATCACAGAAACAGAGGACGTACAAGGTGCTGTTGATGCATAGGAACATGTTTTAATATCATCTTTTCTTTCATCTTTTTAAAGGGCAAAATATACACTCATTGTAGCAAAAGTAGAAACTACAAAAAGGAAAACTCACCCAACTTCAAGCATCCCTGTCAGTGATCATGTGTCTCACTTCTGTCCTGTGAGTTTGGGTTCACTCACTGCAGCGGAGTGAGCCTGTGTGTGTGAAATGGCTCAGCACTCAGTTATTTAATAATCAGCCACGCACACCTGTCCATTTTATAAATTTACATCATCATTCTAAATGTCTAAACTCAGTTCTGTGGTGAAAACATAATTTATTTAGCTGCCCCTTATGACATGTTTGGGTTATTTCTAATTTTTCAATATTATAAGTAATGTGGTGATAAACACCCTTAATGTTTTTATATTTGTCTATTATTTCCTTAGGGTAAATTATTAAAAATAGAATTATTGGGTCACAATGCAGAGCCATTTATAATGCTCTTAATAAACATTGCATATTATCCTTCAGAAAAAAATTGATCGTGTACCTACATCTAGGCCATCAGTGTTTGAGAACATCCATAAGATTTTGAAATTTAATTTTATTCAGTTATGGTCTCAAGAAGACTTGGGGGATTAATTCATGGTGTGATTTTTCCTCAAATGTGTATGTTCAGTTTTCTACAAGGAAATTCAGTAATTTGGAAAATTCAGGAAATTTCAGTAATTTGCGGTTTTAATTTCTGATTAGTTGTATATGCCCATTGTCTCTGAAGCCGTATAACTTTAAAAACACAGTCATGTGAGACGTCTGACTTCACCCCCTTGCTCTTCCATGATTACACAGGGCTTTGTATGATCGTGCAGTTCATGTCTGTGGCTCCTCTGACGCCCACAGCACATCCCAGAACTGTTGTCAAAAAGTTAAATGCTATCAGCTGGTTATGGAATTGGGTTATAGCAGTAGGACAAAAACTATGCTGGACGTGTTCTCTCCCGACGGAAACCTTGCGTGGACTGACCACAAGCCGTGGATGGAGCTCTCCTCGTGCTCTGGAGCAAGGCCGAGCTGCCCCCCGAGAAGGTGCCAAGTTGGCTACGTACACTGAGACCAGCCGGGCAGTCACCCGGGCCTGGGTCTGGCTCCCCGGAGCCAGCTGCGCACCGAGCTGCCTCCGCCGGCCACGGTGGGGAACTGGCAGGAGCCACAGAGCCCAGGGCACTTGCATTTTTACCTCACACGTTCAAGTTTTGGTTACGTAAACCGAAGGCACGTGTACGCATGCGTACAAAGGCACGGGTGCTGTTTTCTGTGTGAGTCTGTGTGTATGGATCTATTTTTGCACAGGAAAAGAGGTCCCGCCTGACGAGGCCTGGGTCAGGTACTCACAGAGCATTCCAGAGGCTCCCATCCAGGGCTGAGCAAACAGGAGCATCTGTGCCCTCTGCCTGGGGCTGGGTTTCCTCGCTTACGTGTCCTGCAAACACGCTCCAGACACATGAACATACAAACATAACCGCATAGGACCAGGCAGCTCCTCTGTACATGCATGAGGAGGCAGGCAGCACAGGTGCCAACAAGCCATCACCAAGGAACCTGGCACACATAGTTTCCAGTGGTTTCTGCATTTGGGGGCTTACGGAGATAAATCCACAAGACTATTTCCAAAGCAGCTTATTGATGCTTTCCTTAACCCACTAGCTTCACGCCCCTTTTGCTCACTTATCAAAAACCATTCCAAAGGATCTCCGATAACACAGATAAGTAGTTTTTCAATTTCCTAGGTTAGAAGAATGCAAGGCAGAGGATTTTGTGACTCACTCAAGGTTGCCATTAAGGAAAACAAGAATATTATCGTAGAACGAGTGCAGGACTGCAGGCTGTACCACCCGCCACGCCGTGCGGCCGGGCGCTGCAGGTCCGCGCTCGCCGGAGCTGTGTCAGTCAGAGTGAAGATATTTGCAGAACCCGCATCATGTAGATGCAGTGCTCACCTCACGATGGAGTGCGGCACTGTGCGGGATTTGTGATAGGCCAAAATCAATAGTGTTAGATCCTGCCGGTGGAGGGATCTAATCCGTTAAAAGATGCACCCGTGTTCCCAGGGCTTCGCAAGGGTGCCGGCTGTGGGGGAGCCCCCATCGTGCACCGGAGGAAGCCCACGGGGGAGGGGCCATCAGCGCCCCTTCTCTGCGGCACTGCTTCAGGCTCCCTGCACAGGAGGAAGGCAGCGTGGATTGTGGGAGGGTAATTCGCAGAAGCCGGACTCCCACACCGCCTCGGGACCCCTGAGCGCTGTCAGCCGTGGTGCGGGGCGAGGCAGTGCAGCTGCATAGACACCGCCCCACCCAGGGGCACTGCAGCCTGAGGGGGCAGGCCGAGCCTGAGTGTGCCGGGGCTGGGGGAGGTGATTTCTGGGGCCTGTCCTGGCCCCCCTAGATTTTGCACCCGAGGAGCTGGGTTACTGTGCTGAGGCAGTGGCCAGTGCAGGGCGGGAGCCTCTGAGAAACGGAAGTGCCAGCTACTCCACAGATCCCACAGCACCGAGGGCGAGGTCCCAGCTGCAGCGCACTGCACACACGGCCCATCGGGTTTCAAAGCAGGGTCTGGAGGGGGACACCCGATTCTCCAGATCCGACCCTCTGAGCCTCCCGAAGCCCTGCACCTGGGGATTCCTGGAGATCACAGCCAGGCTCGTGCCTCATCGGGCTGAAGTTTCGGAGGAGCAGAAGCACCAGGCGAGTCCTGAGCCCCGTCACAGGCCACACAGCCATCCGGGGATCACCCCGGGAAGACAGTGAGAAAACCAAAGACGGAAGGAAGGAAGGAAGCCACAGAGAGCCAGAACCACGCTGGCAGAGACAAGACGGCCCCCAACGAGCAGCTCCGGTCGTTCAGTCACTCCTTCGTCCAGTCCCAGCTCAGGCCCTCTCTGCTGGGGAAGATCAGGCACTGGAAGTCAGTCGGTGAATGAAGAACGTGGACTCCTGGGGGCATGCACAGCTTGGATGGGTCCTGTGCACGGGGCACTAGAAGCAGTGCCAGGAGGGTGGGGCATGGTCTGCAGCCACCTGTGTGCTGCTGCTTTAGGGCAGGTGTGCTTCCG